>PVJO010017483.1:0-38999 GCA_004026905.1 Hystrix cristata | reverse complement strand
CATTATGACACTAAGTATGCGAACATATTTTTGATCATCAGATAAATCAATGGCTTCTGAAAAGATTATAGAATAACTTCTAAGTTAATTTCTCATCACACTGCCAAAGAGAAAAACTGATCACAGTAACCTATTTCTTCAAGGCTAATGGAAAACTCTCTCAATAGTCCGCCCTGATAAGGACTTATGCAATGTAACGCATCTGTGAGAGTGAGGTCCTATCATCTTTTCATATTCAGTTGTCTGTTAGTAAGTCACCGTTTTCACCATCATCCAAGTAGGGGTCCTGTATGAAAGAGTGCATCATGGGAGTCAAGCTTATCATGTACTTTCTGTCCTTCTCTTCCTAGTGTCCCTTATTTTCAACATCTTCTAAAATTGTTGTCTCACATTAAATCTGAATAGTGAACCCGCAGTCATCTACTGTTTTTTTAATACAGTTAACTATTCCAGATGTAACTATTTTAAAGTATAATCAATGTCTGCATTTAAGTATAGCCTTCTTGTGAGAGTTTTCCTTTTTCATCAAATTAAAGATACATTTTCCTTGCTTCTTTTACCTATAAATAGCATAGTAAAAAGACACTGCGTATTACACTGTTATGCTTACATATAAATATATATATATACTATTTTTCTTTCATTTTTATGTACCACTTTGTTAAATTTTTGAAGTTAATTTATGTATTTATATCTATATAAATATAAAAGCCAGCTTTTATTACCAGCTGAAGTTCTTATAAGTTGGATATAAAGACCTCTATTTGTGTACCTACAATGCTTAGTACACAGAAAGAACTTAAAATGTATTTACCTGAACTAAAGTGTAAATTATAAGGAAGATTTTTCTCTCAAGAGCATAAAAGGATGCTCTGCTTTTTGTTTGAGTGAACTATATTCCTCACTGAGTAGACTGAAAAAATCCTTTTAAGTGATTTTAGGAGCAAACATGTTTTCTCAGTTTATTTGCTTTGTGTTTTCATGTATGTTTGTTTTTCATGTGCTATGGAACCAGTGTTTCTCAGATTTAGTGCAGTCCTCAGAATGGCACCAAAGGACTAATTGAATCTGAAATTGCACAGATTAGGGGCTCACGAACTGGAGCTAAAACAATCATCTAAGCGATGATTATAGGGAATGAGTAGTAGGACATATTCTGAGCCTACACGCATGCATGTTGTACAAAGTTTATGACAAACTTTTTATTTATTTGATTTTATTATTCCTTGCACTATACCAACAAGGACAGAAAATTTACATTAAAAAATTGGCCTGAAATAAGGGGAAATATATATAAATATTGATTGTGTAGTCAATATTTCCAATACAATATAACTGTGCAATGCTTAACATTCTAAAACTTGTCCTTTACTTTATTTGCAGTGGTGGTAGAGAACATAAATATTAACATCATTTAATGATATTTAAAAAAATTTCTACTTTTCATTAGAAGCACATAGATCACAATATTTTAAACTTTAGAAAATTAAATTGAAAATTTATATATGTATTTATTTCTTATATAGAAATTAATTTACATAAGACACATAAACAAAATGTACAGGATTGTAGATATATTTTTAAATGTCCATGACCCTTTCAAAATTTGGAAAAAAAGTTTCTGAATTTTTCAGACCATATATAGTCTATTTATTGTACCTCAAATATCCTCCTACATACTGTGAAAGTAAAATTTAGTAGTAAATGAAGAACTATTTTTTGAAAGATAATTCACAGAAAATATATGGTAATGCAAATGATTAAAATAAGGGAAGACACAATTTGTAGAAAATCTCCATTTAGTAGTTTCTAGTTTTTAAAATCTTTGCTGATATATTTGTTTATCTTTATGTTTAGCTTATATTTTCAATGGATAACAGTCAATTCAGGATAATTGGTGTACCTATCACCTTAAGATTTCATCAGTTCTTATGAGGAGTCCATCTGAATTTTTCTCTTTCAAATATTTTGAGATATATAATGCATTACCATAAATTATATTCATCTTGCTATTCCATAGAAAATCCAAACCTGTTTCTGTTATGAAAAGATAATATTGTGCCTGCTGTCCAGTCTCTTTTTTCTACCTTTCTCCTACTCTTCTGAGTCCCTGGTAACTACTTTTCTACTCAACTTTTGTTAGATCAAATTTTAGTATTTCACTTGTGAGGGAGATAGTGAGTGTTTGTCTTTCTGTGACTAATTTATTTTGGTGACACAGAGCCCTTTTTTAGGAGGGTGCTGGGGATTGAACTCAACAGTCTAATTTTATAAAAGATATATTCTTATTCACCCTCATTTATAAGGTTAACTGGGACATATATTTTAAGATATCAGGGTTGGGGATTTAGCTCAAGTGGTAGACCACTTGCCTAGCAAGTACAAGTCCCTGAATTCGATCCCCAGTACCAAAAAAAAAAAAAAAAAAAAAAAAAAAAAAAGCATAGATTTCTCATCTACATTTAGTAATGACCAAAAATAAATAATCAGTGATAAAATACTATGCATATTTCCAAAACGTACATTTATTTGCTATTTCATGGAGAATCTGTTATGGTGGTTTATTCAGTGTTTCATTTTTCTAAAAATATGCTGTTACTGTACATTTATATGCCATAAAATATCTATAATGAAACTGAGTTATTGGGTAGATTGAAAACATGATAAATTTATCAAAGTTGAGCATCTTTGATTTTTAGATAGACATAATCTAGTTGTCAACAGATACCTGTAGTTTTATCTGTTATTAATTCCCAAATATCAGTTTTTGTTGTATACTATATGTTTTTGTGTGTGGGTGTGTATGTTGAAACATTAGTGTTAGTATGAGGATTATAATTAGATTTTTCAATTTGGGTTAGAAAAAAACAAACTATAAGTTTTGTAATGAAAATCTCAGAAGACATTACAAAGAAACTTCCAAAAGGATATTGTTCCCTGATAGATCCTGTTTGTTTTTAATAAGATTGAAATAAAGTCTGGAGAATTGGCCTTGTTAATATTTTTGTATTTTGGTATGAAACTTTTCAAAGTAGAGATACTCAGCCGATGAAGCAAAAACTTGTTCTTACTATGAAAATTTTGAAATTCTCTTTACTCCTTGAATAATAGACACAATTTTGGTTCCTCATTGTCTCTCCCATCACCCTTTCTCTCTTGTTTTAGTTTTGATAATTTCCCAGTTTTCCAATGATCAGTAATCAAAAGGGGTAAGTTGAAAGACTGCAAGCTGATACTCTGCAATTCATTCATTTTAAACAATAAATGCAATAATTCTGTAAAATTCCAGCTACCTCATTTACTAGTGGGAGAGGGACTAAGCCAGTTTTATTTCCAATCTTTGTCCCTCCAGGACTTATGCATCCGCAGCCTAGCACTACTAGAAAAGAACTCCCACAGACCTTCCCTTTTCTTTGGTTTGCCTCTTCAGAGTAGGTTCAGAGCCAGCAGGAGAGACAGAGTTCCTTTACAGAAATAACCAGTGCTAATGCTTTTTATATGTTAATTTAAAAAACTGATTTTCTTGCTGGAGCAAATAAATTCTTAATCACTAAAATTTCAGAGTTTAAACCACAAAAACAGAAGATTTTATGCCATTGATGGAATATCTCCACCTTGAAGAGTTTCATAACCAAAGAAGAAAGAATATCACTAAAATAAAATCACTAAAGCAGACATTTCAATCTTCATTTCTTCTGCTGCAATATAATTTTTACTTGCTTTTCATTTCCATCTTCCCTTTGTATACTCTCATTATTGAATTCACATCATATTATATTCTAAGACTAGTTGTATATATTTATATATATTTGCCTCTGCTGTTAGTTACCAACTTCTCTGGGATCTGTGAGCGTCAATTATAATTTCACTAAAGCACATAGCTTCCAGACACTCAGCATATGTCATGAGAATAAACAAATTAATGAACTAATTGAGTAATTATGTAATTAACAGGAGATAAGCATAAAGTGTCATTTATAAATTTTAAATATTCTAATTAGGAAACTGCAGCTGAATTCTCAGATTATTATATTAGGTTTTGTCCATATTGACCAAGTTAAAAGCATATGAATGTATTTATGTAACGCATCATTCATTACCAGGTTTTATTTAGAGCAATTTCACAATGTAGCAGGTGCTTTCTACTATTCAGTTTCAACTCGATATTTATCAGCTAAAGTGACATGCATAAAACAGAATACAATATCAGGGGACAGATGAAGAAGAAAGGATCAAATCTACCAGAAAAGAAGAATATTGTTAATTGAACTGTACTTCCATTTTCTATTTGTATGATTTAATTATAGATTTTGATTACTAGTTCGAAAACTTTAAATGCTACATAAGCAAACATTTATATAAATTTAGATTACAATTTAATATCCTACAAATTTTCATTATTTTCAACATTGATTTACTTTTTCCATATTTTATCTTGCTTTATGTGCTTTGCTCTTATAGAATCTACAGTGATCTCAAATATATGATACTGATTTGACTACAATTATAACCTACGTTTACATGTTTATATGTGTGAGGCCCTCAGTTCTTATACAAACTTTTCTTTCTTGTTTATTTTTAATGTGACACAATTTACCAAACTAAAGTGTATGTATAAAAATATACACACATATATGAAGAGATACATACACATCTATGTATATACACATATATATATATATCTCACAAATACATAGAATTTCTAACTACTTATAATCTACTTAACTATGGAGGGGATAAAGCTGTACGGTTTACATAAGTTTAGCTAAGTTATGTTGAGCATGCAAATATCTAGGCAAAATAGCATACTACTAAAATGCAAACAGCTATACTCTAACGTGATATACTTGCTAAATGAAATTGTTATGGGAGCAATATGTTAAGTCGACATGAGTATAGACCTCTCATTTCCTTTTGTGTTACACATAAATATATTCAAGAATAAGACAACTATGATGCTCGCCCCGATGTTTGTAATCTAGACAGTTTTCTGTAATTCCAATGACTCCATTCAGTACAAGTTTTCAGAAATTATTTCTTAAATTTTATGCTCGATTTCAGGGAACAGAACAAGGAGGTGTCACATCAGTTTGCTTATCCTTAAAAATATTGCCATGTGTGCGCAGACAGGAAATAGTGCATAAATGAAACATGGTGTATATTTAAAAGTTTTTACATTACAGAAAAACATATAATGGTGTAGGCAAGATGGCTGTAATAAGAATCCTGTGATTTTATTACTAGTCAGATGAAGCTTCAGCGATCAGGAGAAACCTGAGAAAAATTTCAGAAAATGAAGCAATAGAACACAGATATCTAGAAAAAAAGCTCATAACAAAGAAATACATGTTACTGTAATGTTTAAGAATTTTAAAAGAACTGTTTAAAGTTTGTCAAAAAAGTAAGAGGGTTTCTTGACAAATATTTAGTCTTTAAATATTATGAGAACATAAATGTATTTCATATATTTTAGTAAGTAAGGTGTGATTAACAAATTCAATGAAACTAGTATTTAATTTCATGTGTGAGGAGAGAGTACAGTATAAAATAACAGTTAAAGAATTATCAGAGTTTAACTAGAGGAGTCAAGGAAATAACTTTGTACTAAACACCAGAGCAGAAAAGGTTATGTATTGTACTTAATACATATGTCCATTACCTACCGTAAATGTAAAGTCGAAGCACATTAAATATTTGTTAATTAAGGAACCCAGAGGAAAAGACTACACCAGAATGTCATTTGCGCCATCATTTTTGTTTAATAACCTCTAAAACTGCAGGGCACCTAATTATCTTCACTTAGAAATGAGTAACTCTTCCTTAAACTAATAAGCAACTGTTTAAAAGATCAAATATTATTTAATATTTTATATACAAAAAGATTCTTTGATGACATAGATGTTTAATAAATGTGTTATTCCAGACTATAAATGAGATAAATAGAATAGGTACTGTTATTACTACTCTAATTTGACTTTAAATTGTTTAATTCATGAATTGTATTTTTGCTTTTAAAACTAAAATATATGCCATACAACACAATACTTTCTCTGTATCATTCCAATTTTAGTATATGTGCTGCTGAAACCAGCACAGAACAATAAATTCTTCCTGCTTATTTTAAAATTCTATTCATATTTTTGACATAACATGGTTAATATTAACATAATATTCATAATTAATTTAGATAAGCTATTAATCAAAAACAGCCTGTGCCATTAATATATGTTTTCTTTGTTTTTAATTAACCCCCTATCAAGCACTAATTGCAATTACTGTAGAGAATCCTCAACCTATTTATATTCATGTTGCAGAAGAGAAAATGTGTATGAGTGACAAAATTCTTTAAAATAATGATGTGAATACTGTGAAATGTATTTAGTGAAACGAAATACCTTTGCCCAAACTCTCCTGAGACACTTTAAGGATGAGTTTCAATTTCTTTTGAATTCTTCATGTTGCTCCTGAATTTGTAGCTAGTGAAGTAAATCAAACTAATCAATTGAAATAAAATGAAAGTACCCTTATTTGTGCAATTCATCCAATTTTTTGAGAGAAATCATGTTAATTTCTCTTAGCAGACTAATACGTTGTTGAACTTTAGGTTTTTAAGTGATGATTACATCATCTCAACTAATTTTTGGACACCTACTCATTCATTAAAACTACAAAAGTTTAATCCCTGTTTATTTGAAATAGATATATGTACTTGGTTTCTTATGTGAACAAATTTTAAAATGATATTATGGATACTTGATTCTATTCCCAGATAAAGTATAATATCTGCAGACAATTTATTCCCAAGTGGAAATTTTCTCCCAATCACATAAAAAAGATGGACTGCTGAAAATTCTCCATCCATCCACTGGTAATTTTGCTGTTTCTCACAACATCTTTGAGCTATGGTAAGCACTATGTAGACATCGTGACATTCAGGTCTATGAATCATTGCTGGACACTGATTCTAAAAGAATAATCCCTGGAGATTTCAAAATGTACCCATGGCCCGAAGGTTCAAAGAAGCTTAGTGGAACAAGAGGATCAATGGCATTTTGATCCTTAAGTTTGTCACAGTTTAGGCTAGATCATATTTATCTGCCATGCTATATTTATTTACCCATAGCTTGGGTATATTATTTTTTGAGACAATGTCTCTGCATAGTTCAGGTTGGCCTTGAACTCACTATGTAATGCAGACTAGCCTCAAACTTGCAGCGATCCTCTTGCCTCAGCTGGGATTACCAGCATATGCCAATATGCCCAGTTGCTAGTATAGTACTATAACAAATAAATTTATAAACTGAAAAGACACCCATCATGTCATCCCGATACAGAGGTAATGGTCATGGTGGTGGAAAAATTCCAGAGAAAAGATTTGAAACACGTATTTCCTACCAAAATAATAGAGAAAATCATTTTCAGTCCTGTAACATCAAAGGATTACAATAATTAATGTCATATTGAAGGACCATAGGATTCAAGGATATTCCTACCTATTACATCTATATTTATATTCTCCAGTATGAGGAAAAGATTGTATTTGAGAATAGTAATATATTGTTTTAAAATGAATCATATTCAAATGCCATTACAGCTATTAATTTGAAGTAGAATTATTGCTTGAGCAGACAACACAGACCATGGCAATCAGTCTGTTAGATATTAGGGTGGAAGCTGCTGCGACCTTTTGTCTAGGGAACAAAGAACATCATTACCTACCTACCAGCTTTATCACAGCAATACAAAATTCCTACCTTGCTTCAAAGTTTCCCTGGTTGATACTATTGTAAATTCAAGGTATTTTTGTCAAATCAAGGTTACACAAAACAGTACTACAATTATCTGAGGATAAATAATGGTCTTTGGACGCATAAATCAGTTCCTAATTGCCTCGACAAGATATATTTTTGCTGGAGGTTTGCCGTAAAACTTACGACCTGCTTCCTTGATGAATTTTCCAGTTGTTTCTTTGCCTGGAAAATGGTTAACATCCCCTCAAGGTGAAACCCAGTTCAGCACCTTGACTTCCCTTGGATTTTTGCGAGTAAGGTATTTTGGATGCTGTCTCTTATCCTCCATGTGCCCTACAATTTCTCAACTTTGAGTGGTTTTAGAACAAGGTTTTCCAGATGGGTACAGCCTCAACATCAGCAGTACTGTCTGTCAGAACTTATGCCTCAGAATAGCAAAATGTCAGTGAGGGACAGGAGTGTTGTAAGGAGGCTGCAGAAATCGTTCACAACACAGTCACAGTGTTCCCTGGGAGCAGTTCCCAGCATTCACCAGGAGCCAAATGAAAACTAACTATTATTTTACATATATATAAAATATATATAAATTGAATTTAAAGCTTGTGTGACTAACCAAAAAACCTTAGGACCACAGACTTGACCTACTTGGGTAGCACATGGTATGTCTAATATATTCCGTATTCCTACTTGTATCTGGTTGAGGCACAGTATGTCACATAAGCCATATCCTTAGTTTCCGATATATGATTTCTATAGCAATTGCTTAGGATTAGTGTTGTAATTTTAAAAAATGATTTAAAAATTAATTTTTTTAAATATAAAAACATTAGAATCTGTTTTACATAATGTTATTCACAACATGCTGAAAATAGTTGTATGATAACTCTTGCTTTAGCTTCAATTCAGTTCAAAGGTTATCTATAGAGGAAAATGGAAAAAAAATGAAATTATATTACAGGGACTTGGAAAGTCCTCAATAAAAGAAAAAGAAATAAATTTAAGATTATATTACAGGGATTTGGAGTGAATAAGACTGGAGAGCTGTATGAAGGGAATTTGCAGGATATTTTTGAGAGAAAACTACACAAGACTGATTTGGCTTAGAAGGATATTTTTGGCCTGGGCAAGTTCTCTCCATAGAATTCTGCTGTAGAAACTGATCAAGTGTAAAGATGATGTCAGGCATGCACAGGTGTTGGCTTGTTTGATAAGCCCACAAATAAAGTAGGAAGAGTGATAAAAATGAAGACTAAATATAATAAAAAGTACAAATTTTTTACATGAAAGTTAGTCTAGTTAGAGGATCTTTTTGTGCCAGAACTTCCAATGGCAAAGAACATCTGAGCATTTGTTATAGCTCCACAAATTAGGGTGGATAAGGAAACTATTTGGTTTCCCCAGGAAATGGATTATAGTCAACACTTCATTATGTGATGAGCCAGTGATACATTCTCATAGAAAGACATACTGTATTCTAATACAATTTCAGTGTACTATAATTTTAGCTATTTGTATATAAAATTCCCCCAAATGAGGCAATTCATTTCTAACTCCGGTGACATACATTTGGTTGGGCTTAATTGAAGAATCTGCCTCCAAATTGACTTCACCGATCTAGAATTTAATTTTTCAGGGTTCCTTGTTCTCTCTCTCCCTCCTTGCCTCTCTCTCTCTCTCTCTCTCTCTCTCTCTCTCTCTCTCTCTCTCTCTCTCTCTCCTGTACATTTTCTAGATTCTTCCTACATGATTTGAGGTTTTCACAGATTAATGATTTTTGAGTATTTTGTCTTCTTCAAATATTACCTCCTTGTCTGGTTGTTCCAATGTTCCAGAAGCAAACGTTCTGAGAAAATCTAAGCAAAATCCACAGACTTGTTATGCTGAAATCTAAGAAATCCAAGACACTGCATTACTTCAGTCAGTGTTCATGAGGAAAAGGGGAGGAAAAGAATAGATGACATTTTTCAGTGACAAAATGATATCCACTTCTGGGAGAGAAAAGAAAAATATCTTTTTTTTTTTTTGAGTAAAGAAAAATATTGTCTGTGGCCATCTAGAAGATGATTTACTACCACGAGTGTATTTCTGCCAATCATGCTGTTATTTGGTACAATGGTACCCCACACATTAGTTATTAATGAAAACATCATTGTCATTATACATGAAGATGTATATGTTTCCTACAGAAACGAGGATTTTTTTCTAAAATAATGCAGTCTAGAAGGAAAAGAATTAAAATATAGGAATTCCTGTGATATTCTGCGTATATTTTCATGTCAGAGAAAAATGTTAAAGTTAACTCAAATACTATAGGATTTCAACAATTTAAGCTTACAGAATAACAAAATAACTTGCTTCTTTCTGTTCTGTCAGTTTTTTGGGGGGTGGGGGTGTACCGGGGATTGAACATAGGGCCTTGTACTTGCGAGGCAAGCACTCTAACCCCTGAGCTAAATCCCCAGCCCAATATTTTTGTATAAAAGCTGAAAGATATTATCATGGTGCTTGGTCTAAAAGCAGATGGGAAATAACTATGAACTAGAAATACTGAACTTAGATCTGAATCCTAGAAGATTCATTTATGTATCATTCACCTGTTTTCCTCCCTCATTTTCTTTTATCTTTTTTCTTTTTCTTCTTTCTTTCTTTTTTTTTTTTTTGTTACAAAGTAATACTATTAACTAGTTATAGAGAAGGAGCATTAGTGTTTATTGTTAATTGAAATATTATAGTTGCATATATCATGGTTTTAAAAGTGATATTAACATTTATGAATCATGATAGAATAATTAAACCAAACTGAAATATTATATCAAATATTTATTTTATAGTGAGAATATTTTAAAATTATTCCTTCATTAATTTTGAAATATTCCAGTCACTGTTATTTACCATTCACCATATTCACTATCCCATGCAATAGATATTCAAACTAAATTATAAAACTCCTAACACTCCATTTATTCCTGTTAACTAACGCTCTCAGACTTGCTGCCATTCTTTCCCCATTGGCCTGACTGTCCAGGCTTTGATAATAACCGTTCTCCTCATGGTTTATGTGAGGTTGATTGTTTTGTGTTTCATATATAAGCTACAAATATCGGTATTAACTTTTCTCTGCCTAGATCATTTCACTTAGCATAATATCACCAATTCTATCTATGTCATCACAAATGGCAGAATTTCTTTCTTTTTAAAGTTTGAATAGTATCATACTCTCCTTATTTGATCAGCTGCTGATGAATGCTTAGGTGACTGATTCTACAAGAAATTCACACAGTGAGTAGTCTTGCATTTGCTTGAGAACATGTTTTATTTACTTTTATAATTAAAATTACAACCTGGAAATAATAGTGTATTGGTTGTTTCATCCTGTACTGTGAGATATACAGGATATTTCTTTGTTTTGCTGTGAAGTGAATGAGCATGTTTTATGTGTTAGAAGCCCTTCTGATGGTCCCACATTTTAGAATTCAGTCATGCTCTATTGGAGATTTTGATCTGGCCAAATGCTTAAAATAATTGGAGACAATGAAGAGATAAGTTCAACAGTGGCACTGATGGCAACCACATCCTTTTTGAAGGGCACAGGTGGCAAAAGCACCAGCACGAGTAATGTTTGCTTGGTGATATTTGTGGTGCAGCAAATGTCTTCTTCTGGTGAGAGAGTTCTCATAAAATTCTCCCATGGTGCGACTTGGACCACGGTTCATAATCTTCAGATTCCCTTTTTCCTTCATGTTTTCTAAGTCTCATCCTTCTATTTTACTGGTTAATTGTCAAGAATCAATTAGTAAATTCTTCTAATCCTTAAATTAGTCAAAATCAATTTCTATTGCATATGAATGAAAATTATCTCTCCTAAATCTCATATTTATAAAGAATTTATCATTTAAGTACACTATATATCTGAGATCAATAAAGTAAATGGCCTTTAAGACCTTTTGGTGTCTTTCAAATACTGTCTACATCAATGTGTATGCTATTTATATGATATGTATTTTATTATATACACACCTTATCAAAAACTAAAACAGAAATTTTTCTGGATAGAGCGAGATTACATAAACCTTATAAAATATAACTAAACATTCCCTTTTCCATTGTAGAAAAATAGATAATCACTGGCATATTCTGTGAAAGAAATAAAGGTGCTTTATAGAATACCAAATGACTATTGATGTCTAGCAGTATTATGAAGAATGTAAGCAATAGTATTATACTTGTGTTATTTTATCTTGAAGTATTGACATAATATTTAGCCATAAAAAAATTAATAGCCCTGAGGTATCATTTTCTTTAAGGGTAACAATAGCTACTAAACACTCATACAGACAAATTGGCAACACTGTGCTTTCCAAGGACACAGTAGTCAAAATGTTCCCCACGCATTTGGCTTGAGTGTAATATTTATGTTGGTCATTTCATTATTACAACTAAAAGGAAGGTCACTATGTCTATGGGTCATGCTGACAGAAGACTGTTACTTTAAAAATTACTTAAGATGAAAAAATATCTATGTGTAAGTACCAAAACTAAACAAATATTAAGAGTTGAAATAAAAAAAGTCTCAACTCTTTTAATTACTACATTTGCAGTGCGTAATGATTACAATCAACATGGGAGTTGGTGCATTTGTATAGTGCATCTTGATTCCTTTTATCCCCATATTCTCCCCTCCTTCACCTTCCCTCCATCTTTCTGTCTCCTTCTCCCTCAAATGATGATTCTTCTTCTTTCTAATTATCTATGTTTCAGTTTACTCTTTAATTGTTTTAGACTTTGGGTTTCTCATATAAATAAAATGATGCAACATTTAATGTATTTTTTGTATGGAAATTTCTAAGTAGTGTAAAACTTCCTATGTTTCTCTGCTCGTGATCCAAAATATCTAAGGCAATACCTTCTACAATATGACATTCCAAATTTAGCAATTTCATAATACATACATATTTTAAAACAAAGTATTGTACATGTATATATTTTATCTGTTAATTAAAATAAATTTAAGAAGAAATAAAATTATGTTGAAAATTATTAGGAAAGTATAAGTAAAGTTTACAAATGTGACATAAAATAACTTATTGAGGGAAAATGCACAATGTTTTTATAAGGGTTTGAGAAGGAACTGTGAAAAATAGATGAATCATTCTTGGGTACTTACTTTCCTTTTAGAATTGGCATCTGATCAGAAAAATTCATTAAAATAATACTTATTACAATATGTTAATTACAATATGTTAATTCTACTTATTAGCTTATTTTTTTCATTTTTTTCAAGATCTAATGTATTTTAATATACTTTTTAAAATATAGCAGGAATTTTTATTGTAATTTTTGTTGTAATTTTTTTTAACATCATAGCTGTGACCTGTGTGAGTGTATTAAAACCATTTTATTTTTTCTTCAAGAGAATTTATAATTCATTTCTGTACTATTTTGTCAAGTTGTATATAAAATTCTCAATCTGGAGTAATTGTTTCTTTATTTGGTAAATTTTACATTTTTAAAATAATATATTAAGTTCTGCTGAAATATATGTCAGTATGATTTTGAGTACTGGCAATTGTGCAATAAGTAACTGGATAACAAATATGTATATATAGGCATCTATAGCTCATTTCTTCTCTTTCTTATTTTATTTCTGTTTTAAATTTTTTGAGGCAGGTTCTCACTATGTAATTGACTCTGGTCTTGAACTTGCTATGTAGCACAGGTTGGCCTCAAACTTGCAGTGATCCTCCTGCCTCAGCCTCCCAAGTGCTGGTATTACAGGCGTTCACCACCACTCCTGGCTGTATCTCATTTCTATATCTGCATCTAGTGTGAGGTACTTGATCATTTTAAATGTATGCATACAACAATGAATGAATGAATGTTACCCTCATATGGTTAGAATTTCTATTTTACTTTTCTCCTAATGCTCTAAATTAATACTTAATTTTTAATTATCATAGTTTGTGACTCAAAGTAGTTTCTCTAAATGTAAAATGTATAAATAAGTATCCATTATTGGCCTTTTTTGTTGTTCAATAAACTGTTTGCAAACATGCAAACAGTAGTATCCAAAAATAGTTATGTCAAATTGGGTAATAGATTATTCTTAAGGAGATAAGGTTACAAGATTTGAACCAATACCAAGGTAAAGTTTGGCCCTAAAAGGTTTTTATTGTCACTTTCACTTTAAATTTGAGATGGACATTTTTGGTCCTAAATCTGAATGAGAATTATGATGGAAATATGGTAATTAGTTACAATGTATTTAGTGCAATTGCTCCCAGATCGCTAGGTAGACTCCATCAAATTCTTCACCTTCTCATTATTTCCTATTTTATTTTCCTCCGTTGTTATGTCCATTTTCCACCAACCAAAAATACCAGAATTATGTTCATTTAAGAAGTGGAATTCTAACCACGCCGAGATGTACTATGGATATTTTGTCATCCTTCTGTAAATGACAATATATAGTTTTATTTTTAAATGGTATGTTTTATTGCTGGAAATAGATGGGCATAAAAAGAAATAAAAGGTGGTGTTATTTCTTGTTTCATTAAACATAAATTCTCCAAAATGAGTTCATAAAATAAATAGTAACATAAAGCTATTTAGAGAAATATTCAAGGGAATACACTGGCTTTTCTTCTTAATAAGGATATTTGTTTTCACAATTTATAATGAAAGCACATAGCAGGGTACTGCCTGGCCAATCTCTCAAGAACAATGTTAATATCCATCTTATTAAAGACATTTTTAAAAGATTAATAAGCATAGAAAATTTATTACTAAATCATTTCCTTTCGATTTGTTATTAATGTGGAAAAAACTGTGGACATGTCCACATAGAGGGATGAACAATCAATTACTGACAAAATGTTGTTACTTATTGTTTGTTAGAGTGTTTGTTTCTAGATGAACCATAACATATAACAGTGTCACGCATTGCTTATTATTTATTGTCTTTAGAAATGTACATATGTCAACATTTTATCACTGTAACATCTACATCTTTGAAGTTTTATATTATATACATGTAACCATGTTAATCAAAATCATATACATAATTATAAACACTCATTAAAGTAAGGATCTGTTTTAACATTCAGGAAATCAAATGATTTTTAGAAACAATATATAAAGTGAACAATGTTTGTTACATAAAGACATTTTATACTGAACTGTAGCTTAATTCTTCTTCAGCAACTCTATTATTTGCTCTAGAAGAACATTTAAATAAGAAAATGAAATATCATGTAGTGTTTTTATTTTACTTTAGTTAGGTATTATACATGTTGATATTGAATTTATAGTATTGTACCAGGAATTTTGTTGACAGAAGTTGACTTACAATACTATGAATTCTTTAAAAAATTTACATGTTCAAAAGGAGATTCTTAACAATTAATATTTACTGAATAACAACTATATGCCAGGCTTTGAATATTATACTGGCAGTAACTCGTGTAAAGAATAACACAATGCTATTACTTTGGATTATTGGCCTCTTTGTTTAAATATTAGGAAAATAGGACACAGAGAATGTTAATAACTTTCCAAAGACTTTACAGTTAGTATTAAAATTAGACTTTAGAAGGCTATATGACATGGTTTTAATATTTACAATTGCTAGTCCCAAATGATTAAAAAGTATCGTTTGTTTTGGTAGATCAGATATATAGTGTTTTTATGATTTAGCTTATTATGGTCCCAATATAAATTACTGTTGCCTACAAAAATTGAAATTAGAAGGCATTCTAGCAATTTTTCACTTGTACTTTGGCTTTGACCCATTTTCTTCTCTCCACCAGACATATAAATTATCGAGTGTCACCACAGTACAAGGTCTTTCCTTGCAAACCCAGTAGCTATTATAAGTAAAGCCTAATTTATTTAATATGAAGTTTTGTATTTCCCAACTTTGGATGTTTTAATCATCTTGGAAAAATAATGATATAAGAAGCCTTCCTGTCAATAAATAAATAGCCCTATGTTGGTACTTACTGATGAAAGTACAAACATGGAAAAGAAGACTATCAGGACTTGAAACCCTCAAACTCAGCTTAAATACTGGGGAAAACTATTTTCAAATGGATTCAACTTAGTTTCAGGTGCTAAAATTTATTGTGAATTATTTAACTATGTTTTCACAAATTTATCTTCAAAAATATTTTCTTCAGTACTCTCATAGGCAAATAAAAGCTGTAAGTTTAATAAAATGAGTGTACTTTACAAATTATCTGAGCAGTAAAGTTAAACAAAATCTTTGGTATGCTGAAAGGCATATACTTTCTTAAACCACTGAATATTAAACCATAACAAAGATTATATGAAATGTACAAAACTTGTACTTTATTTTTCACAACTTAAATATATTAGTTTATATATTATAATGCAAAGCATCCCCTCATAGATAGAAAAACTATTATTTTATATCTAGATGTAATTAAATGTGCCTGCATTTATCTTAACTTGATTAACATCCATGTCTAGATGCTCTAAGAATACTATTTTAGTTGCCTAAAAATCTGTGGTCCATACACAACAGGAAAACTGAAATGATTGTAAGTGCATAGTATAATGTATAACATATTATCTTTTCACAATAATCCTAGAATTTAAATATCATAGGTGATATTCAAAGTTTTAAAATAAAATATGAAATTCAGAG
This sequence comes from Hystrix cristata, assembly GCA_004026905.1. NCBI lineage: Eukaryota > Metazoa > Chordata > Mammalia > Rodentia > Hystricidae > Hystrix > Hystrix cristata. The sequence goes on along the minus strand of PVJO010017483.1, from coordinate 22,583 downwards.
CGAATGTGCCTTTAGCAAAGTTTTCACATATTTTGTTCCGATAAACTACTTCAGGATGTTTAAAATGTTATTATTCAGGTTAAACTTTTATTATTTACTGAACATTCTCTTTAGCTCTTTGTGATTTTATATTATAGCCTCGTTAGTAATTATGCCCACAGCAGACATACTCACATATTTTTGCTGAGTACCAGCAATATACCTGGATATCGTTGGCCACTGAGAGAAAATGCTCTTCATCTCATTTATCATAAGCAAATGGGGTGAAGGTAAGAAAAATTTTCAGTTCATTTAACAACAGGTTTTGAGAATGGAATATCTAGGGCTAATGTGGTACAATATGTTGGTTTTTATCTAGCATTACTTATTTTGAAGTGGATTTGGCATCTAATGTGAACAAAAAAATCTGAGTCCATATTTAAAGATAACTAAGATAGACGGTGAATAGCTATATTCCAATACTGTAGCTTAGCAACAGGGAATTGACAGTTGGTGAAAGAGTTTGGAGTTATATGCTGTGTGTATGTGTGCATGTGTGTGCCTGTGTGTGTGTGTGTGTGTGTGTCTGTGTGTTTTCAAAACTGAAAAGATTTGTGGAGGCATAGACAACTGTTAAATAACACCTATGGTATAGAAATTCCTTTTGTACAGATTCATTTATTTTACTGGAATTGGATTATGCATTTCTCTTTATCATTACTGAGTGTTTTCAACAAGATTGTTTTTGTACAACCTGTTATAGTGTATGTTCAGGCTGACAAAATTGAAATGGAAATATGGGAAGAAAAATAAAGATAGAAACCTTAGAAGTTAAATATTAATTAAAATAAAAAAAAACATTAAAAATGTACCTTGTAAATATAGTTCACATAATTTTCATAGTGAATATAAACTATAATACAGATTAATTCTTGGAAATTAGGTAAAATACAAGTTATGTTAAATACATATTCCAGTAATGAATCTTTAATACAAATAAAACAATAATAAAAATGGATAAATATCTGACTATATGACAAATAAAGTATTAAACTAAATATACAAAATTTTATGAACAAAAATGTTGTAATGTTAACAAATCCAGATAAGGCAGAATTATTTTGTGCTAATTGTTAACATGAAAATTTTCTATGCAATTCCATGTTCTATAATATGGTATAATATTATACAGCATAGCAATATCATATAGTATAGCAATTGTTTGTAATTAAATAAGTAGTAATTGAATAATTAAATGTTATTTTCTTTAAAGTCAAGAAATATATTATGAACAAATCCCCAACTGCCCAAGAAATACCACAAAGAATCAACAACTGGCATTTGATCTTACTGAAAAGCTTTTGCACAGCAAAAGAAACTACCAACCGAGCGAAGAGACACCCCACAGAGTGTGAAAAATTTTTTGCCAGCTATTCCTCTGACAAAGGACTAACATCTCAAATATATAAAGAACTCAAAAACATAAGACCCTCCAAATTTAAAGACCCAATCCAAAAGTGGGCAACTGAAATGAATAGACACTTCTCAGATGAAGAAATAGAAACAGCAAATAGACACATGAAAAAATGTTCAACATCACTGGTCATTCGAGAGATGCAAATTAAAACAACCCTGAGATTCCACCTCACTCCAGAAAGAATGGCTATTATCAACAAATTAGTCAACAATAAATGCCGGAGGAGCTGTGGAGAAAAAGGAACCCTTCTCCACTGTCGGTGGGGATGTAGACTGGTGCAACCGCTATGGAAATCTGTGTGGAGATTCCTCAGGGAACTAGGACTAGAGGTTCCATTTGACCTGGCTATTCCCCTTCTTAGTATCTTCTCAAAAGAATTAAAAGCATCACACAGCAGCGATATATGCACATCCATGTTTATAGTGGCATAAATTTGTAATAGCTAAATCTTGGAAACAGCCCAAATGCCCATCAACAGCGGAATGGATGAAGAAAAAAAAAAAAAATTTAATGCAATAGTGTACTAGTCTGCCATAAAGAATGCTAAGCTTGAGATATACCTAGGTGAATGGATGCACCTTGAGACCATACTCTTAAATGAAATAAATCAGACATACATGTTTAAATACTACATTGTTTCTCTGGTGTGAAAAACTGAAAGGGTAAATAAAGACTAAAATGTATTATATTGGAAAAGGGAAGAAAATATCCAAATGGGAAAGGGAACAAGGGAGGGAGAATGGAACAGAGGGACAAGAGAAATAAGAAATGGAAGGAAAAAATGGAAACAAAGCTTTTGTAAATAAGGAGGGAGGAGGGGGTGAAGGGAAGGGAGAGGAAAGGGCAAAAGATAAGGAACAAGATATATCATGGACAGGTATAAATCCCCTATGATGAATGTTATTACTATGTACATATAAAATGTACCATTAAAATATAAAAAATTAAATTTAAAAATTAAAAAAAGGAACATTTGCAACTAACTGGTTTGCTTATCTGTTCCAGGGTAGAACTTGTGAACTAGTTGTAGAGACTTGCACTCCCCAAACTGGGTGTAGAATAGTATTTCACTTGAAATCAAGCAAATTTTTTTGTATTGGACCATTCTCAGAAAAAACAAATAACTTTCATCTATTTCATAGCTAAATATAATTTCAGTTGAATAGCCAAATAAATTATCCTTTAGCGTTTTCGACAACTTCAGAGTTTCCTTGGATTTTATGTATTATTCTGTAGTATTCAGAAAAGACTCTGCTAATTTAATTTACAAAAATGAAAAAAAAAATTACATGTTTAAGTGTGATATATGTCTAAAATTTTACTAGTAGAACTAAGGTGAAATTCCAAACTTTAGGACACATAATGTTTTGGGAAATAGGGAATGAAAGAGTAATTTATTTTAAAGTCCAGATGTGGAATTTAATTTTTTTTTAATTTAATGGTAGAATCATAAAGTATAGTCTTATTTTAAATCCATTAATTAATTACATATTTATTTATTGATCATATTCTTAATTGAGCATCTGCTATGATTTGTGCATTCTGCTCTTCACTAGAGATATAAAAAAGAGTTTATGGGGGTTCCTTTGCTTTATTTATTTTTTCTAGTGTTGAGGATTGAATCCAGGAACTCTTGTATTGTAGCCCAGTGCTCTACTGAGAGCTACACCTGCACACAAAAACATAAATTTGAATGCATTTTAACACATCTCTGCCTCCATAAAAATTATTTATTCTAGTAAGTTAGATAAATAATAATGCTGCCCCTAGTATGCATAATTCAGTCTTGCTTGCAATCCTTTTTATTTTTATTGCCTAAATTATTAATTTTTTATTAGTACTTGTTTGCAGCACGTTTACACTTCTTGTGTGGAGTTGGTATGTGTGTGTAACATGAACACAACACATCTTAATTTCTTTCTCCATTTCGTTTCCCTTCCCTCTGCCTCCCCTCCCTCCATCTCCTCATTCCCTCCCCTTTGAAAAAGTCCTGTCTCCCTCTTCTCTTGCTCTTTACTTACTATTTGGATTTCTCATGTACAAGGAACCATGTGATATTTATGCTAGTTTTTCTGGTTTATCTCATTTAACATTACAGTTTCAAGGTGCATCCATTTTCCTGCAAATCACAGAACTTCTTTCACAGAATTTCCATTAATCTCATATTTACTGTTACTTGAGAACCTTTTTCTCACTGTCATATAAAACAAGTTTAAATCCCTAATCCCAATTTAAAAGTATTCTTTTACCATGTGTCCTCATTTTTAAATGACGGTGTGCTTAGTCTGCGGTAAAAAGGCTTTCTGAGAGGACTAATATTTCACTATTTCTGCCTTCCACTCTGGACCGCAGTTTAAATGAGACTGCCTTCCACAGTCTCATTTAAACCTAAGAAATGTGTTTCTGGAAGAGCATTTTGGTTTATCACAATGGCCTGGAGTCACCGTTTGCCTTCAGTGCAACTGAAGCTGATAAAACTAGATGATCTGAAGTAATGGAAGTCAAAATAGCAAAATAAGTGACACACTCAAACTTCTCACAGTACAGCTGCGGAAAATCACATGCGAAATTGCTTTCTCCATAATCTCCCTCCTCTTTGGAAAGTAATCGTTCCAGGTGTACTATGTTAGCCTCACCCCCACAATAAACTTTTATGTTACCTACATGTTAGGACAAGTGTTCAAAAAAGAAGGGAGGGGAATGAGAAAAAAAAAATTAAGATAGAATATGTACGGGTACAAATTCCCAAATTCCCTATAATGAATGTGATCATTATGTATGTCAAAATTGTACTAGTAAAATTAATTTAAAAATAAATAGAAAAGTGCACAAAAATGATTATTCTCACTTATTTTGTGAAAAACTATCTGCCTAAGCCTCACATCTTACCCTATATGTAAATACACTATGGGTATACTTTTAGTTGCCTCCTAATATTTGTGCTACTGAATACATATTTTTACAAAGGGATCTCACGTGTAGCATTATGCTAGGTTGTGAAGAGCCAAAATCTTGTCCTCAAGTACTCATTAAAAGCTTTTTTATAAGCCACAATGAAATACTTCTTCACACCTACTAAGGTGACTCTAATCAATACAAAAGAAAATGTCAAGTAGTGTTGCTGCTATTGAAAATAGCTTGGTTTTTCTTAATAATGCTAAACAGTTCAGTGAAATAAATCAGACACACAGCTTAAAAATTGCATGATGTTTCTCTTTTACGAAAAACCCAAATAAATAAAGAAAGAATGAAATAAAAGATAAGTAACACCCAGTAGGGAGATAAATGTTTCTCAGATGGGAAGGGTATCAAGAGATGGAGGAAGGAGGATGCAGGAGAAGAAAGGGGAATGAAACAAGAAATTAAGATGTGTGCATGTACCAACTCCACACAAGGAATGTAACCATCATGTTCTGCAAACATGTACTAATGAAAAAAAATTGCAATATGACCCAGAATTCTATTCCGAAGTATAATTTCAAAAGAAGTGAAAATGCAAAGGTTAGGGCTACATGGCAGCTACTGTCCTTGGTGAACATCTCCCCAGGACACACCCAGGTGAACGGCTACACATGCACTAAACTACCCTCCAGAGGGCTAAGGAAACTAGGCCTGCCTGTTGATGTGGCACTGAGAAAAGCCCTGGGGACAAGCGAAAACAGGTGGCTTCCAACAGGCTTCTACCCAAATAGCTTCAGTTGTATCTAGTTGCAGGACTTGGATGATAAGTCCAATTCTGTTATAGAAATCTTAGAGCAGCGTGGAATTCGTTACCTCCCCGGTGTTATGCTGGTCCGGGGCGGCTTTGGGTTCAGGGTCTGACACAGCTTAGCAGTACTGGTGATCACAGCTACAACACAGGAGCCTGCTGCCGGGCCATCCAGTGTGATACTGCCCAGAGTCCTGGGCGATGCTGTAATGCCTGATCACCAGCCTGTGACTCCAGATAAGGTACAAGGCTCTATTCTGGCTAAAGAGAGCTGTGGAGAACAGCTACTTCTTCTAAATATTCCCCTGATTCAGTCTGAAAAATACACCAAATGTGGACACAGTATAAACCTGGGCTCAGATCATCAATAGCAGCCTCCAGAGAAATCTGGACTTGGGCACCAACCTGTACTAAAACAGTGGAAATGACTATAGGTTGAGAGACAATAAACACCTTGCTCAGAAAGTCTGAAAAGACAGGCAAAACCAAAGCCAAGAAGGAAGACTGGAATAAATATCTCATCCACTTAGGCTTAGATGATGCTGTATCCCAACAAGAATCAAGAATTTTTAAGAAACCATGACCTGATCCAGTGTTGAAATAAAGTTTCAGATATTGAGTAGATAATACTCAATATAAGAGAACTCTCAGAGAGTTAAAACAGGTATTGTTAACAAATTCAGTTCACTTAAGGAAAATGCAGAGACTTAAACTAATATCTATGTGATAATATTCAGCACAGCAAGATCCACAGTATTCAAAAGTTGAAGACAACCCAGTGTCCAGCAACAGATAAATGGATAAACAAAATGTAGTATATACTTACTATAGACTATTATTCAACTATAGGAAGGAATAAAGTTCTGATATATTCAGTAACACAGGGGAATATTGAAGACGTGCTAAACCAAAGACAAAGGACAAAAAATGTGTGATTCCGCTTATATAAAATATTTAGGATAGATAAATTCATAATTTCATGGTTTACCAGAGGTGAGTAGGGAAGGAAATGGAAAAGAGCATTAATTTTTTTGTGGAGTGGGTGCTAGGGATTGATCTCGAGGCCTTCCACTTGCCAGGCAAGCATTCTACCACTGAGCTAAACCCTTAGCCCCTGGAATATTAATTCTTAATGACTATTATTCTGTTTAAGATGATTTTTAAAAAGTCGGTAAAAGATAGTAGTGATGCTTGACTAACATTGTGAATGTAATAACACAAAATTGCATACTTAACAAGAACTAAAATGAAAAAAATTATCCTACCCATATTTTAATATTAATTTTAAATCATTAATAAATTAATGGACAATTTATCGTGTGTTGTGAAAAAAATGACACACAGTTATAAACCATTTTAAATGTTTCAAAATGGCTGAAAGTTTCTTCTTACATTTCTTGTATCATTTTTTCATAGGATGCTTAGCATCTCTATGAACTAAAAGGTCTTTTGAAGAGGATTAGTTAAAATACACATAGAAATTACACATGGAATACATGTTTGCTAAGTCATACTTATTTTTATTTTCAAGATTATCCCAATTTTTAGGCAACAAAATACCCCGGATGATATTTCACCCATCTTAGGCAACAACACTTGAGTTGCAGAGATGAGTATACAATCCTTCTAGCATGCCGTCCTTTGATCACTGCAGTACATAATGCAGCTAAAAATCTGAAAAATAGATTTTTAAATGATGGGGAATAATGTAATAGGTGGAGTATTTTTTGTAAAAGTTGCCTTTAGGTGTTTTCCAAAATGCACTGTTAAATGAGTGCTTAACTTGTTAGTTAGAAAGGGTACAATCGTACCTTTATTCTGTCCCCAAACATTGTTAACACCGCACTAAACTTTATGTCTGAGCATCTCACACAATAACATGAGAGGTTAACAATGTATTTTACAAGGAGCTCCAAAAGCAGTCAGAATGAGTATGGTAAAATTTACCACAAAGCACCTGTATCTCACATTTATTGAATTGAGAGTCCTATAAATGCATCGAGCAATGAGTTACAGGACAGATATTTGCCTTAAATTATGATCTAAAGTCATCTGTTCCATTTTATTTTTATGAATAAAAATGTAATGGGATGTGAAGAAATTTTGCATATATTTATATGATTAACTCTTCCCGGGGCAGTCCTGATGAGAACGGAAACCATCCTCACAAACACGACTCATTATGTCTAAACGTTACCATCTCGGTGAACTCATCTATGTGACTATCATTCCTTAAAATATTTGCACAGAAAGATAAAAAGATGTATATAACTTTATTTTTCTTTCCAGAAATTTTGAAGAAAAAGATTAGATGCATAAGAAACCATTCAACTCCTTGATAAATAGCATTAAAGGACTGTTTTCTTACAAAGAGTCTTTGAACATCATATTTATAACAAAAATTGAAAAACAAATCCTACCAAAAATGCTGTGTATTTTTATTGGCATGAAAATACGTCTCAAAGAAATTCAGATTCAAAAATTAATTCCTTAATTTAATACTTTTTCAGAACAGATAAAGGTTTCTTTTAAAAATCTCAAAATTTAAAATTATCTTTTTGATTCTCAAAATCATTACTAGAAGGGAAATTTCTGCATCTTATTAACCTCTTTCCTCATTCTTTGCTCCTGTATTTCTTTCTGTTCCAACCCTGTGCGAATTACTCTCTTTGCCTCTTGGCCTGGCAAATAACCCCGATCTCAATTGCTTCTTAAAGTTAAATCATTCTTAGAACAAGGAAGGAGAATTTTAAGAACAGGCCTTGCTCAGAACAGAGAGTAGTCATCAAATACTTTCAAAAGCAGCAAAAGATATAAAGAAATTCACAGAGGAATTTATAAAAAAATATGTAATTCTTATATAGTATTTAAAAATATATAAGAATTGTATATTATGAGACAAATTGAAAGAATATAAAACCCAGGACATGCATACACACACACACACACACACACACACACACACACACACACACAATATTAGTGAAAATCACAATTGCAAAGAATTTGATGAAAAATACAGAATAGGAAGATTCTAACAATGACTTTAAAAGTTCCAAGTGAAAAGGGATTCAGAAGTGTTTAGGAAAAAAAAGAAAACCGTACGTGTTGGGTGTGCACTGTACATTTGTGGCTATCTTCATACTACATCATATTACATATTTTCACTGTGCTTCAGTACTACAAGATTAAGCAGCTGACTATGTTGGCCAGTGAAATTTATCATCTAAGAATAATAAAATGTGAATGATTAAGTGCTAAGGAAATTAATTTAACCAATTTTCTGTTCTTTTAAAAATCAAAGAAAAAGTTTTCAAAATATTTAAGATATTAAAGTCCAGCATTCTGCCCAAGAAGTAAATGCAAAAGCAAAAGGCCCTACTGACTCATCTGAAGCCAATTTTACGTCTTTCTCACTTTTTAAATATATACATTTATAGATGTAAATTCTCTAATGTACACTGTTTTTCCTGCATCCCATAACACTTATTATGATGTAGTTTTGTTTTCTTTCATGGTAAAGTCTCTTCTCATTTTTCTTATAATTTCTTATTTAACCATTGTGACACATTTTGTGAATTATATAAATTACTGATATGTTATTTCATTTTATTGGGACCTGAACACATAATATAGATGAATTTAATGTTTCAGTTACATAATTTAACTTGAATAAAATTTTCATAGTAGTCAAATCTGTATAGACTGAAGTCAGATCTATGATTCTTGCCCCACCTCCAATACAGTATGTGTTTAACTTTTTTTTTTAAATTACCATTAATCCCCCTCAGAATATTCCCCTTGAAGCACACATCTTCCATCATTCTTGCTAGTTTTTGAATCAGTTCTAGAAGTCCTCTTTCCTAAGTGTCTTTATAAGATGTCTTAGTAACTTTTCTTATTGCTGGGGCAAAATATCTAACACATAAAACTTAAAGCAGGAGAGGTTTATTTTGTCTCACAGTTTGTAAAGGTTTCAGTCTATTGATGGCAGGCTACAAGGCAGGAAGGCCATGGGCAGGGGCAGGCTGCTCACAGCATTGCAACCAAGAAGCGAGAGTCATGGGAGGAGCCAGGAATGGAGACCTTCCAGGTCATGCCCACAATGACCTGCCATTTCCAACCAGGCCTTGCCTTCTACCTGTAAGAGCCCTATCATCCAATCATCCTCAACCATCCCACCCAAGTTCTCCAGAAAGGAACTCGGCTGTTCCTGTCACAGAAGGAGCTGAGGGACTTGCTGTCATTGGGGATGGCTGCTGTTTGCTCTGGGGGAACTCTGGCCTTCATCTCTGCTGCAAGCATCATATCCTGGCTCCAATACAGATTTCTTCAGCCTTTAGTGCAGACACGGATGTACATAGGACAGTGCCATGGGCTCCAGCCCTTGATTGAATCTTTTAGGTCTCCAGTGCATAGTTGAACGTTCTGCATGCTTCTTTCATGTGGCCTGTGTGTGTGAATGTTGTAATTTGTATTTGTCCTGTATTAAATCTGCTTTCTTGCAAGCCATTGACTCTAGAAAAGAACTAATACAACCAGTATGTGTCAGGGAGTTCAATAAAAAAAAAATTCTCCTTTCAAAAATCCTCACAATGAAAGATTATATTTCTCAGTGATTTTATCTTTACTTAATATATATATATGACCATTTGTTGTGTTTCAGAAACAATGATAGCTCTACAACTCATTCTGTATGTCAGATCACTAGTTTAGAAAGATTCTACAAGTTGTGAATTTGTGCATTTTCCTAAGATTATTTTCTGGGCATATTTTATTCCCAAGGAGGCACACTTAGGACAGACAGTGAGCCATTCAGAATTTTCCAAGGCCAACAACACAAACAGAGTTAAGCATCTCGTGGGTTTTTGGCTTTTGAAGATAGTGGATCTCAATTTTTCTGAAATCATTTAGAAGTATTTGAGTTAACGACATCTTTGCTAATTAAGTCTATTCCCTGAAATCAGAAAAGGATAGTTTTGTGTGTGTGCTAGAGACAGATACAGAAAACTACTTAGAGAGACATATATATGGAGAGAAAGAAAAACAGAGACAGACAGAGACAGAGACAGAGAGATGAAATTAGCTTTTCAAAATTTCTGATATATGTTTGCCAAATTATAATAAACCATTCTGTCTGTTGATACACAAGAGTCTTTGGGCAAATCCTTGGTTTCCTTGATAAATATTTCGAGAATGACCTTAGAACAGTAAACAATTGGAGTCTCTTTCAGGACTCTACCTAATTAAGGGTGGGATAGGTTAACCAAAACTGAGGAATTTACAAAGGTTTCTGCCAATTGTATTAGGATCTTCTTTAAACTCCTTTGTATCTTTAAATTCAAATTTGTTGACTTAGAAAGCACAACATTTTTCAGTAACTTTGTGTACTCGCTATAAAATCCTATTACTTTCTTCCGACCCATTGCCATTCATCATGGTAATAATTAAAATTTTGCTACTTTTATTCTGTTGCATGAAAATGAGGAAACTCATGATTGTCTAATCTCTGTTCATAAACTAAAGTTCAGGTAGATTTATTAGAAAATCCCATATAATGTGCAGGCTTATTCTTACAATTCAATTGAACATATCTTCAGACTGAAACAGAAAAAAAAAAAATCAGTTGATACACTCTCTGAGAAATTTCACTTCCTCCTTAGAGTATGTATCTCAGCCAGGTTCACAAATCTGTCCAGAGGGTAAAAGTCAACATGCTCTCAGTGCTTATCGGTCAGCTGAAGAGGGCAGATGTACTTAGTGTCGATCAGTAAACTTTTGGAATGGACCATACCTCTAGAGTGTGATAACATCAAAAAGTGTTCTTGACCTCCTCTCTAAATGGTCTATGTATTATAGGACTTTTGTACTCCAATGCTTGCAAGGTACTCAAAGGGAATAACGTGAACACTAGGAGAAATGCCCGGCCTGTGGATTTCATCAAACAGACAGTCTTCGCCACCATCTCTACCTCTGTGCTAGCCAAGAAAAGTATCTTCGAAAACCTTCAAAATGCCTATTATGATATACCAGCAATTGCTTCCAGCATCAGAAAAAAATGGAATTAGAAGTATGGAATTAGGGGATTACAAAAGGCTAATCTCCAAAGAGAGCTGATTAAGAGCACTGTCATACCAACAATGAAATCATGAAAATATCCTGAAATAACAAGGCAAGATAAGGATTGTATTCAATACACACTATTGGTAAAACTTTCCTAAAATTTCTGAAGCTGTCCGAAGTTGTCTGGAGCTGTCTGAAGGGGGTTCTGGTGCATGCCTAAGTAGTCATCAGAATAGTTTTGACAAAGCTGTAAAAATGATCTAAATCTCCCCATGGATCAGCTTCATGCAGATTTCATTTAACTATCATCTGATTTGCTTTCTATGTGTAAGTGTCACCACGTTCTTATTCTTAGGATGAAGTGAAGTCTTTACTTGCCAGAGAGTTTGCAAAAGAGAAGGGAACCAGGAGATGGAGGTAGAAAAAAGAAAGGAGAGGAGGGGAAAGGGAGAAAAAGCAGAATTCAGATGTATTTAGGTACATGTACCAACTCCCTATGATGACTGTAATAATTATGTACAGCAAACATGTAGTAATGAAAACAGTGTCAAAATAATACTCGTGCCAAGGAATCTCAATTTATCCCTTGGGCGCCCTCTGATGGCAGAGGTACTCATTTTATTGAAATACTGTAATTACGGAATTGGAAATTTTGAGAGAAGTAGAAAGAACAAATGCAGTAACTCTAAAATTAAATAGTAAAACTCTGAGAGATTCTCCAAGTTTCATTTCTTAAACAATCATTTAATTAATGACAATGAGATCAGCTCTTTTTGAGTCTCATTAAGTCCTGCCTGATGTGACAGTAATAGGACCATATGTCTAGAAGTAACCTCTCCATTTCTAGACATCGCATTACTGCAAAACCTGCCAAAATTTTACAGAGACTCCAGCATTGAACTTAGAGCTCCTATCAATATACATGAGAAGTGTTCCTTCAATATCTTTCAGAACAATTTTGCATGATTTAAAATCTGGACATACATTATTCTGGACGAAGTATCAGAAATAGACCCTGATAGAAAGAAACTATTATATACTATAAACAAGAAGCACAACAGTCAACTTCTGTGAGGTTTACATCTTCTACTTAAAGATGCATACAACATCCTGGTTCACTGACAAATAATCTCTTCTGGAGTTCTTAAACTGATGTTCATTATGAAAACTTCAGAAACACAATCTTTGTAAGTAGACGGATTTCTATCTAAGACTTTTAGACTAAGTCAGAAACTACACGACATACAGAAAGCTTCCCCTGAAGACACACCAAACGGCAAGTCGTCACATCTTATAATGAATTCTTTGGTTCTTCATTTCCATGTTTACCTTCTTTCCCTACTTGTTGCTTTAAAGACTGCCTTTAATTCTGTTAAACATAAAAGAAATGTCTATTCTTAACCTTGCTATTTTGTCTGTTTATACATTTTTTTGCATATAATCTATGATTTGAACACTACTTAATAAACATTGATTGTTGTATTTACACATGTTTATTGAGAGCTACCAGCATCCTCCTATAATACTAGTCCTTTAAAATGAATATATTGATTTCCCAGTTAACTGGATTCAACATATGCATGACCTTACAGATGGCAAATACCGTAAGGTCAGTTATAAAGCAATCTTAAATTTTATTGCCTCTGATATTGAAAAGTAGATTATTTCTTTCAGGAGATTATGACTTGAAGATCTTATGTGAGTATCAGCGTTTATTACTGAAGTTAAGAATTAGCACTTGGAAGAGAAAGAGAGAACAGATGGTGGCTACGTGGGAGCCGGTCTCATTTTCTAAGTTCTTACATGTAAGGTTTAGCTTCATTTTTGCTTTAGATTTACCTAACGTCTTACTGAAGTACTCTGAATGAGTATTGACATAACACAACAGAACTGTTTAACAGTCTTGCACAGGCACACTGGCACACTGTCCAATTGCAATTCCTTTATAGCTTCAGATGCCTGATACTGCATTTGTGGTACAAAAGCTACCTGACCACTACCTGTTCACCAAATGAAAACTTGCTTAATGAACTCCTCCTTGTAAAATATTCACTGACACCATCTAGTCATACCTTGTACTGTCACTTTATATGCTTGTTAGAAATAAATTACTAAGTCACTTCATTCAAGAAATACAAATATAACTTCAGAATAAATATCCTAGCCACTCAGGGTAATTTTGGATTGTCTTTACTCTTCGAGGTCTGTATATGAGGCCCATAAATTAAAATGAATGAATAGCATTGCACCTTTTAGAGAAGATGAGCATGGCCGAGACCCTAAAACACTTCATCTTAAAGATTCACAAAATACAACAGGCAGCGATTCATAGGACAGTCACCTTAGACATAATTTTGACGTTTGATGGAAACAGAGCGTTTTGTTTATAGCCCAGGAGGGCTTAGTGGGACTTTAACTACAATGAAACATCTCAAAACGAAAGGAATAAAAGCAATGAGAACATTTGTTCACACATCTGGTTCTATAGGACCTTCAGCGTGTGATAGTATCTAAACTTCTGGTTGACTCCCGGCATTCTTGACCCTTGAAGTATGCATCAAATTCAGATAATATTCTTTTTTCTTGGTATCTTTTTATCTTGAAATTTTCAGATGGTGTTCTTCAGAATCTTCACTTTTGTCTGGCCCAAAGTGAAGTGTGTCTTGACTGTCACATGCAATACTGCAAATAAAAAATAAATAATTAATATGTGGGTATGTGTCTGTGAAAAGAAAATAAAGAGCTTGGCATATATGGTGATTCAAACAATCACACCGAGAGACTGGAAGTGAAAGTATGAGCCTCATGAGCGATGAATGGGCTACTCCTGGTCATATACATGAATGATCTTTAAGCTCAAACTGACCACAAGGCAAGACACGAAGACCCAAATTCATCTAAATCTAAAGATCTTACTATATATATTAACATAACTTTGGTCTTCCACCGTCTCTGTGAACATGACTTTCTCAGCACTGAGATTCTGGTCAAGAATAGAGTAAGTTGAGCATAATGTCATTTTTATTCCATAAATTTTGCCTCCTCTCTCAAAATTAGTATTGAATCGTACAACTCTATAAAACATGTCATAAAACAAATGTTTTGTTTTCAATACTTTCTAAAGCCATTAAAAATTTTAAGAAATTTCATTATACCCTGCCCCTCTAATTATAAACCATTATATTATGATCCTAATACAAACCGACTCCTGGTCTGAAAGATTCAACTTGGATCAGGTTATAAATCCTTATAAATATCCCAATTTTATTCTCTTAATTCAGTAATTCTTGACAAAGCATATGCAACTAGTGTATACACTTTTTTAAAATTTAGCAAAGCAGCCCACCCCTTAAATCCATAAGAAGAAACTCAGTATTTTTTTTGTGTGTGTGGCGCCGGGAATCGAACTCAGGGCCTTGTGCTCAGTATTCTTTTATCATACAGTTTTTACGGTTGTTTTTTCACAAGACTGATATTGTATTTTTATCTCATTTTTAACTAGGTTATATAAAGAGTAACACAAAGAGAAAGAAAGACTAATACAAATTGAACCCTTACTATGTAACATCAGCTATGTATCTCACAAGAAGATGTTTGTGAGAGATATCAAGTATCATCCTTAAAATACTATTGTTAAAGCAAACCACACCAGACAGCACGTCATACGCAAATATTGACTGAACAGTATTTCACTCCAAATCCACAGTTATAAAACATTGAAATATCAGTAGGTTGGTGGATATATAAGTAGCTGGATAGCTAGATAAATAGATAAATTGGCGAAACAGAAAATTTTCTGTGTCTAATGTGTAATTTGTCCAGTATTAAGTCATTTGCTTTAAACTCTTAAAGTTTTTTTCCAATTTTTGCTTTTATTAGTACATATTCTAGTACATAATATGTTATATTTAAGCATATTAATGTTCTTTTTAAAAGTTTACTGGAAAATAGCTGTTTAAAAATGTAAGTATCTACATATTTGACACAATAATTCATAGAAATGATTTCAAAAAGAATTATTCTTCTAGTCTATAACACTGTAATGAACCCTCCATTAATGTAGCCACTTTCTGCAAAAGTAATAGTAAGGGGCTGGGGATTTAGCTCAGTGATTAGAGTGCTTGCCTTGAAAGCACAAGGGCCTGAGTTTGATCCCTGGCACCACAAAAAAAAAAAAAAAAAAGTAATAGTAAAAGAATGGTTCAAAAATGTAGTATTGATATCAGAAGGCTTGGGGAGAAAACAACCAGCCACTAATCAGTTGTCTAAGTGTATTTTGCTTTTAATAAATCATCCAATGTAATTAAGAATATAAGCCATGATGCTGGGAAGTATTAAATTGATATGGGGTAACATATTCACTTGTAAAATGACTAAATATAAAAATAGCTATATAAAAAGTGTAAATATTAAGATGGTCACACACTTAAAAGTGGAATAAGATTGCTTTAATTCTTCCAGGTGAAAGAAAGTCCTTGCAAATACCCTCGAAAATTTTTTTAACCTGAGAGGATAGATTCCATTCCTCATACTGAGAAAGATCAAAACTCTCTCACTTCTTTAGGTTCCCCACATAGGCCTTAATCCAAGGAGACTTTTAAGAGCAAATTCAGAATATCTCCAGAGTGTTCTGTAATCAATAGTGACAAATAACCCTCTCTCAGTTCTCCTTACATGCTCAAAGGATCCCAAACATATTTGAAATAAAGTGAAAGTCTTTCCTATCAGGTCTCACTAGGTGGGTATAACTTGAACTGAACATTAGACCCTTTATGACCAGAAGGACCTTCAGTTAACAGCATCTCCAAAAGATCGTTACCCATATTCAGGTGATAATATACTGATTTTTTAAAAATATTATTCACTGAAAACCAAGTTGTTATATTTTCAGTGACCTTCCTTCAAGCTTACAATTGCAAAAGTGTGCATAAAAATAAATGTTAAAACTTGAGAAGTCAAAAAAATAGAATGGCTTCATATGTTAAAATATATGGCAAGAATGAAGCAAACAGATGGAATAAACAGTAGGCAGATACAAGTTGAAAAATCTTATTTGATTATCCCAACAAATGCCATATCACATCAGTTATGAAATCGTACTCCATTATATATGGTCCCTATCACCATGTGACGTTTATTAGTAAAGAAAAGTAACAGCATAATGAACAATGATATTTTAATTCTAATTTTGTCAATTTTATAGAATTCAGATTGAAATTTATTTCTCTTCTCCAAAGATTAATCCTAAAATACAAAAATGCAAAATGGCAACCCCTTTGTTAAACATACATTTAGAAAAATAATGCTAACATGTTAATATAAATCAATGCAGAAAGTGTAAAAAGTGAAACGCCCATGCGGTGCACTAATGATAGTAAAGCCACATCTTCTTAAGCATTCTTTGCAATGGCTCAAGTCTGACACTAATCATTTAAAGAAGCCATTAATATCAATTTTTGCACTTCCAATAGAATATCACAGTTGGAAGCAAGAGGATGAAAAGAGTGCATATTTCCGGTGTTGTTTTAATTGTTCTCCTTAGATTTGGTAGTAGAAAATAAAATAATACTGAAAATAGTGATTGTGTTATAAATTCTTCCACTAAGAGGGTATGTGGTTATCACAAGCATTTTATGTGTTATACTATGCTATACTGTCTACACTTTAACATCTCTTCCCCAATTGTTAGCTAATTCAGAATTTACTTCAATAAACTTACGTTTTCATCTCCCAATCTATTCCTACCATTCACAATTGGAATTATGTGCATCAGTTTCTGGATTTCAGTATTACTTTATATGTTTCTTTTATAACCCTTGCATATGCCATTAAACAATTTTATTCATATATCTATACCTCAATGGACTATGAACTTCTTGAGATTTGTATTTCTTTTTTACTCAGAATGATATTGGATTTTGCAGATTTTCATTAAAATTCTCTTTTACTTCTCCCAGTCAGGTAACATTTAAACATTATTTAAAACAAGGGTATTATTTACTACGTATTTCCCAGGAGTTTTGTATAGCTAAACACTTTTAGTAGTATATATAATTTTTAATCTACTATCAGTTTATCAGAAGCATTTTACAGAAAGAAATTTTAGAAATATCCTAAAATTGAAAGAAGAATCAACTAAACAAGAAAGATCAATAGAGTTAGAGAAGGAAAGGAAAAAGATTAAAAGAGGATGAAATAATCTGAGTGCATTCTCCGAATACCTTTAGTTCTCCTGCTAAACCCTTTAGAGGAAGGGTTACAAATGGCTTTCTATTCTGCAACCAGTTGTACCTCAAAGCACAATTTTGCCCACATGTATCATTAGGCAAATCTTACTAGTTAAAGAAACCTCTTTGAGGTGAACAATTAGGCAACATTATTTCCAGAAATATCAAAAATTCTGTAAGTGGAACATGTGGGTAGCTGGCTTACTGTACAAAATATTTTTACAAAGGAAGAAGAACAAACAAAATGGAGAGATAAAAAAAATCAGAATAGTAATAGTACAAGATAATTTTGTAGAACTCAAAGATGAAAGTCAACAGGCCAAAAAGGGCAAGTTTATAAAACACAAAATCAATGCATACAATTGCATAAGCAAAATCATACACATATATTGTGAAATATAGTTAAGAAAACTTTCAAAACCAAAGTAAACCAAAAAAATAACAGACAAGCAGATTACCACAAACTAAATAACAACTACATATTTTAATATTGCCACTAGAAATACATGCCACAAAGCAGTAAAAATAAAATAAAATAAATAATTTAAATAAATTCCTCATTAGAATTAAAAATACTTTATAGAATTATACATTCTTTTTTAGAAATATTTTATTAGAATTATAAAATTCAACTAATTGCTGTATAAAAATTTGAGCAATATAAAGATACACATAAAGAAGTCTTCAGAAAATACAAGTTTCACAAACTGTTTTTTATTGGCATGTTATCCCTGATACACCTAAGCAAAATAAATGTTTCATTAGGGCACTGAGATAATAAAAGATTCAAATTTAAAAAAACAGTGAAATAAAAAAAACAGTGAAACCATGAGTCTTAGGTACATCTCTGATTTTCATCTAATAATAATTCAGTTAAGATCTTACCAGAATCATGGACAATTTCCAGAAATGTTTCCAAATGTAAAAGGACCCTCTGGAAAGTAAATTTATCACACTATTTTGAATAATATTTCATTTATAATGTTTACATTACATTAAATGTATACATTTAATAATATAAATAGCAATACAACCAAGAATGTTTCAGTGTAAAAGTCAACCGATTGTAGAATACTTACATACATCAAAGAAACTCTAAAGTATGATCTATGTCAATAGTGAAAGATTGCTTATTAGACCTGATAAAAACAAAAATTATAACAATAATTAATACTTGTCGAAAACTTACTATGTGCTAATTTTAAGAACTTTTTAAAATTCATCGATTTTATCAGCTACTCCAAGAGGTGTATTCTATTTTTATTGCATTGTCAAGAGCTGTGTTTTGTCTTCTTATTGAGAACCCAAGCAAAGTGCGATGAGGGACCCAAACCAACTTCAAAGTTCTATAAGATTTTAAACATATTATTTGAACTAGGCAAATCTATCATGAATAGAATAATATAAGCAATATTCATGAAACTAAAAACAAATGTTAATATAGCCCTTAAATTTACAAAAAAGACAATGAAAGGCCCCAGATTAGTTACAAATTAGATTTGTTCTGCAACATGTGTTGCCTGGGTATGGTGAGTTGGGCTTGCATAAGCTACATTCATGTTTATTATAACAAACAGTAAATATATCACGATTTAAGTATACTATTCAGAAAAATAGAAGAAATGGAGGGAAAAAAAGTCCAAAATAGTTAAAACCAGTTCACTTTGCAGAACAGAACAGAGGTCAGATACATGATGTGTAGGATAATGATTTTTTTAATTATAAAACTACTTGTTAAAATCATTTCAGCATTATTTGGTATAAATTTGATAAGCACAAAATACATGCATTGTGCTATATAAATATTATGATCCAAAATTAATAAAAGTAATAAAATTCTTTAGTGGCACATTAACTAAAACCTGATGGAAGTATCTATTCTTTAATCACTGTATCTATTAATTCTGAAATCCCATCATTTTCTTGTCATTAACCCAAATTCTCAGTAGACAATTTCTTAGAAAAAGATTAAAATGGCTTTGGCAGAGATTGCTCACAGTAGTATTTGTTTCATCATTGTACTATGGAATTTACAGCACATGTATACCTTTTTTCTCCTTTTATGTCTTCTTCATATAAACTTCTGACATAAGTCTTTAAATTTGTTATAATTATTTTAAAACAGATTTTTCACTAGAATTGATAGCCTTTGTTTATTCTGATATCATTTCATTTTTCCTCTGACTTTTAACTTCTCATTCACATTTTATGTTCTTTTCCCAACCTTGCCTTTCATAGATGGAACTAACTTGTACAATACCTTGTAGTTGAGCTTCAAATACTCTTTATAGTTCAGAAATAAACGTGTTATAAGCCAGCCCAAATCAAAGGAACTTATATCCATTTCTGTAGTCAAATTTTTAAATAAATTGTACTTTCATTAGCTTACAGGAAATTTTGAAGAATAAGTCTTTTAAGTGATAAATATGTAGAGTGTATTCCAATCTTACAAAAACGGGTGTCAATTCATTTCTGAAGGAAGAAATGTCATTGCCTTACTCTGGAAATTTCTTATCTTTATTAAAAAAAAAAAAAAAAAACTTGCTTAAAATACTGAGGATTTTAAAGTGTACCAAAACGAGTACATTATTTTCTGTTTTAAAATCTCACACTATCCTTATTAAATCAACATAAAGAAAATATACTGTTTTGTGCAATCAACAAGTAAAAATTAAAACTCTCTGAAATGAAGGTTTAAAAAAAACTAAATATACTATCTGTGGTTATTACTCTTTACATCTCTCACTCACAAATTTTTGTGTATGTTGACAGTAGATACTCCTGAATCTGCTTTGTTAGAACCATTTTAAATAAGGTATCAAACACAACAGGTAATTTCAGAATGTAAGTAAATAGTAAATATATTGCTGTATTTTCTGGGTAGTAATAAAAGCTTTATACTCCTTGTATTTAGTTGATGTTACATATAAGAGAAAAGGTAAACAAGAAAAAAAATGGAAAAGGCCCTTTAGTTTTAAAGAAAATTCTATCCATTAAAACAGACTTAAAAATAGACATCTTGTTTTATTTCATGAGATCTGAACTGCTCCACTTTGGCTCTAGTGAGCAACAAAAAATAGAAATTGTTTATTGTGCTCTCAGCCAAGGAAAATTATGATTTGTGAGCTTTAAATAACAATGAACCTTTCTTTTATTATTCATGTGGTATAAAGCAAAATATAGGTTTCTTTGGAAGAAAAGGATGTTTTACTAATTTACCAGAAGTTTCCACTCTTCGAAGCATTACATATACCAAATGTTGATTTGTAAAATATTACAGTAAAGTAGTTACTTTATTACCTTACTTTTTGTAAAATAGTAAAGTAAAAACTACATGATTAAGACTCTTGATGGTTGTTTAAAGAATTAACAGGGAATGTCTCCTCTCTTGAATCATGTCCCTATAAATCTATAGGACTGTTATGCATCCTGACATTTATTTACTATCAAGTTTGAATTTCAATTTTCATTAACTATAGTTATTCTACAGTTTAGAATTTGTATAGTCTGTTGGGTACATAACTTGGTTATATATGTGGATGTATATTGAAGAACATAATAGAATTCAGACTTTCAATAAATAGAAAATCTCTATCAGTGATTTCCATCTCTGAATTAGCTGGTAATGGCCTACATCACGAACACAGCAGGTGTCTTTTCCAAGGGTACTTAATGTGTTAGTATATTATATGGTATTTTGCACTAATACCTATGGGGATTGTATTTCTCATTGTTCACATATAATTGAATATACTGCCAATTGATGATTTGAAGTGATTTCTGAACTATTCCTTTTCACAATTTTTATTGGTTAATAATTATAATTTAATATCTACAACATTGTGTTTCAGAAAGAAGTATGCAAAAAATCTTCTGATTATAGAGTATGACTCTCTTGAATTTACAGCACTTCTTTGGGATTCAGTTGTGCAATGGGATTTTTTGTTTTAATTTGCTTTGTTTTGTTTGCTTTTTAATTTGTTTTTGAGACAAAGTCTCATTATGCAGTTCAGGCTGGTTTTGAACTCACTGTGTAGCCCAGTCACTGTGTAGCCCAGGTGGGCCTTGAACTCAAGGCAATCCCCTTGCCTCAGCCTCCCCAGTATTGAGATTACAGGCATGCACTACCATGCCTGGATTTTTTTTTTTAATTTTATTTTTTTACCAAGAACATGTATTGGCACATTGTATACATAGTGGTCACATTCATCATAGTTATTTTGTAACTGTACATGATGTATCTTGGTATTTTCCCCCTTCCCCGTCCCTCCCTTCTGCTCCCCTTTCTCTATTTATAGCAGATATATATACACACACACACACACATACATATTTGATATTTCCCATATTTCCCTTTCTCCTTTATTTTCTTTTTCCCTTCCTTCTTTTCTCCTCTTCTCCCTTTCTAGTTCTCCTCTCCTTTAAATATTATCTTCCTTTTTCATAACATCTACTACACCTCTTTGCCTTTATTTACGCTTACAGTTTCTCATATCAGAGAAACAATTCAATGTGTACTCATGAGTGTCTGATTTATTTCACTTAAGAGTATGTTCTCAAGGTTCATCCATTTACCTACAAATGTCTCTAGTTTATGATCATTATGTATGCAATGTACCAATACATGTTCTTGGTAAACATGGTTGTGCATATGTCACTGTGTTATCATGATTTTAATTCTTCTGGAAAGATACCCAGTAGAGGAATAGCTGGATTAAACAGAACCTCTAGTTGTAGTTTTTTGAGAAATCTCCACATTGATTTCCACAGTGGCTTGACCAATCTACATTCCCACCACCAGTGGAAGAGGATTCCTTTTTCCCCACAATGGTCAGAAACTGGAAGCTTACACACTACAATCTGGAACAAGACAATGGTGCCCACTATCACTACTGTTACTCAATAGAGTTCTAGAAACATTAGCCAGAGCAATTAGACAAGAGAAAGAAATAAAAGGAATAAAGATAAGAAAGGAAGAACTTAAACTATCATTATTTGTGGACGATATGATGCTCTACATAGAAAACCCCAGAAATTCCACCAAAAAACTTCCAGATTTAATAACTAAATTCAGTTGTGTAGCTGGATACAAAGTCAACACCCAAAACTCAATAGCATTCCTATATAC
>PVJO010017482.1:0-39075 GCA_004026905.1 Hystrix cristata | reverse complement strand
TGATCTTCCGGGAGCATCTTTCCTTATCTCTCATCCACACAGCTTCAGGACCCTGCTACTGTTCTAAGAGAAAACAACATCTCTCTGATTGAAAACACAACCATTTTTCTCTGGGCCAACATAGAAAGCTTATTTTGATGGTAAGATTTTCCACTAGCTGAATGACATCTTTTAGTTTCTTAATCATCTCACGTTCCTTCTAAGGTTTTATTTGCTTGGGAATGGAAAGGGAGCCTGCTTGCAAAACCAGACAGAGGGCTGGTTCTAACCAAAGACACTTTGACCAAAGATGCTTTGATCGCTAGTTATGAATGAGTAGGCGAGATCGAAGTTGTGTACTACTAAAACCCCTCCACATACTGGAATTCTAAGAGCTGAAATCTAGCACGCACGCACAGCAGAGATGGAAAATCAGGCATGAGGTCAATGCTCCTCAGTGATTCATCTTCTAATCTCAGGCAACTTTCCGGACCACTAGGTAGATAACTGTAATGGCTTCTCTCCTCCCATCCAGAGCCGAGTCCCACGGATGCAAGGGCCAAAGGAGAGGGACAAGTGAAAGTCGCAGATTCATAATCGGTTGGCATTTATCGAGCATTGACTATCAGACATTGTAAAAATACCATTATTCGTATAATTTAATTTAGTCTTCAGAGCTCTGTAAGATTAGCATTTTAACCCTCATTTTATAGAGAAATCGAAGTCCTGAAATATTCACTGGCTTTCCTGAAACCGTGTAGCTCCTTTTGGCTCTTTTGATTCTTCTTCCTTACCTTCTCTCAGATGTCTTTATTTTTGGTAGATTACCTTTCTTTTTCATTTTTATTTTTTAAAGTTTCTATTTTTATTTTTATGTGTTTGTAGTACATAATGATTAGATTTATCATGAGGAGTTGGTACATGTACGTAACACATCCTAATTCTTCTTACAGCCCCTCCTCCTCCCTCCATCTCTTGGTCTCCTTCTCATTTGCAAAAGATTTACCTCCCTGTTTCCTATTATCTGTCTTTCAATTTGCTCTTTCATTTATTTATACTTTGGGTTTCTCATATAAGAGGAGGCCTGTGATATTTAAGCTTGTGTGTGTGTGATTTATTTTGCTTAACGTTATGGCTCAAGGGGGGGTATCCGTTTTCCTACAGATGACTCAAATTTATCCTTCTTTACAGCAAAGTAGTACTCCATTGTGTGTAAATAACCCACTTTCTTTAGCCTATCCCAGAGGAAATCACTGGGTTAGAAGGAAATCAGAACCAGGTGTTCTGAAAAAACACAGCTGGAGGAACTCTAGGATCTGGCACTTGAGGACATGGAGGGGTAGAGTGGGAAAGGGCAGAAAGCAGAGGGACTTGGCCTTGGACTTTTGAGAAAGCTTCAGGAGAACATTGATATTTTGTACCTAGTATCTTCTCCAGCAGTTTTTGACCATTTCTTTTAACCTCTCAAAGGTTATTTGCACAACAAACTTCTGCAGAAGGGGCACAGGGCACGTTGCCTCCAAATGTTGACATGGGTGTTCTCTGTAACATACCTGGCTAAGGAAGGGCAGACGCAGCAATGACACACTGCCCTCGTTGGGCAAGACTCAGACGGCAGCGGCGGTGTCCGATCCCCTCTCCACGAGCCAGTGAGCTTTGAATAGAGGAGAAAAAGAAAAGCAATTTAAGAAAATAAAAGCTGTCAAACATGCCTTCCATATCCAGTTGATATCCCAACATCCCAAAGTTCGGTGTAAGAAAAACATCTAAAGGAATTCTAGAGCTAGCTGTAGGATAAGGATGACAGGACTATTCTCATTCCAAGGTTTAGAACTTGTTTGTTTGGGGTTTGTTTGTTGTGGTACTGCAAATGGAACTCAGGGCCTTGGCGATGAGCTACATCGCCAGTCTTTTTTAATTTGTTTTGATATAGGGTTTTGCTAAGTAGCTAAATAACCCAAACCTGGCTTGAAATTGTGAGCCTCCTGCCTCCGTTTCCCCAGGGTGCTGGGATTACAGGCGTGTGCCGCCACACACAGTTTAGGAATTTAAGTACTATGAAAGTCAATGTGTTGCCCGTTTTTAAAAGATAAACATTAGTTAACTTCCTACTATACACCCAGAACTAGATAAAAAGGCAAACAAAGCAGACATGAAGACATCAACTGGAGAATAAACACACCTAAATAAAAATTAAGCACGGAGACGCATATAAGATTACAAATGATGATGCGGTGATGTGAGGACACGTGACAGAAGGACAGCAGAGTTGGCGTTGGCGCATCGGGGAGCCCTCTCCGAGCGGTGACCCCAGGCCGGGAGCCAGCGAGGGTGTGGAAAGGCGAGCAGGCAGCAAGCACGGCCCACACGTGAGGCCGGCCAGTGAGCAGTCCTTGCAGCGCGGGCGTGGGCAGTAGCAGGGTAAAAGAGGAAGTAGACGGGGAGGGGGCCTTCTAAACTACGGCCCAAGCTTTATTCTAAGTGCTAAGAACAGTGGGAGCCCACCAAAGGATTTCAACTGGGAAAGCAATGGATCCCGTTAACTTTTTTTTAATTTACTGGACCAAGAGTTTAAAGTAGATTGGATGACGATGAGAAACTTGCTAAAGTTCCTTCAGAAAGTTGGTGAGTAGAGCCTGGGGAGGCTTCCACAGTTACTTTGGTTCAGAACACAGGGGCCTGTTTAAAAAAAAAAACAAAATAACTTACAATTTATAATCTTTAAAAATGAATACAATTTTCTCAAGTTGAAGTGCTCTGTATTTCGTCAAATGTCCTATCAACTAGGATGACCTAAAGTATGCACAGTTGCTTCAGGGCAGTACAATTTCTAGAGGATGTTCCTGGCCACCTTTTTTTCTACGTCCCAGGTTTTCCAAGAACCGTGGTTGAGGGGGGTAGCCACAGCTAAGGAATAAATACATAGGTCATTTGCATTTGATTCTGATTCTCATTCTCCTACACGGCCTCAACTTCAATATACAGCGGTAGAAACAAATGTCAGTGGCAGGAAGTACTCAACAAGAAGAATTAACCACATTTCTTTTTTCATCTGAAGTCACACACAGAGTCACACACACGTACAGTTGGTTTGAAGTGGGTAGAGTGGAGGTAGCCAGCCTTCTCACATTTTCAATCATAGGATCTCACGGCAGTCGTCAAAACAACAGGCTCTCAGGTGCTGGCCTTTCAAGACAGAGGGTTTTGAGGGGAGAAGAAAGAAAGGAGAGAAAAAAGCATGGGCTTTGCATCATTTGTCATTCTAACAACTGAACACCAAATCAGTCTTATGTTGCAGACACATTAATTTGATTAAGATAAAATCCATGGGTCGTTCAGGCATATAAACTACTCTTGCTTAATTGCAAAATTAACAGTGGAACAGGATAAGTCATTACCAAACTGGAGGTTATTCTGGGACTGGTGGATTTTCTTTCCCCCACTCGATTCATTTTCTCCACCTAAAGTTTTTGACACTTTGTTATAGGAAAAATCTAGGCTGAGGCAACTGTACGTGGTACAGCAGCACTCTGTACTCAGGGTGTTGGTGAAAGAGCTCGCACTCACTCAGCGTGAGACGCGCTGGTTGACCTGCCTTACAGAGAGCTTCCGAGCGTCCCTCAACCTCAGAAGTATTCACAATCATCTCATGATTCGCAGCACTCGGGAAGCTATCCACAACTTCAAAACTTCTACTCTGAAATCTAAAGGCACAAAACCTACTTTCCATTACTCCTTCCCTACTGCCTTGTTTATTTTTAGGCGCAGTCTAATTTTCAGGTCCCTCCAGCTTTTAGGAGTATTGCCGAGGATGATGTGCACGTCTCTAATCCCAGCACTTGGGAGGCTGAGGCAGGAGGATAGCTGTGAGTTCAAGGCCAGCCTGGGCTACGTAACAAGACTCTGTCTCAAAAACAAAAGCAACAAAAACAAAAAACTATGGAATATGTACTATTCCGGGCACTGTATTAAATGATGAAAATGTAAGAACAAAGACTTGACTCCAAATCTCAACAAGATTCCTCACTAATTGATCTGTGGTTCCCTCCCTTCTGTGACTCCATAATAAACACCTCGCTATGGATTAGTGACCATTGATGTGCTGGAGCAGCTGGAGACAGACAAAAGAAATCAGATGCAATTGATTTGGCCTTAAACTAAAGTAGGATCCCTGGCCACTCGAAAATGGGGCGGAGACAGCACACCCAGCAGAAGGACAGGGAAGTGCAAGACATGTGGAGTGTGTAGTTATTACTGGGCTGTGGCAGGCAGCAGCTAGTTGTTTTTCCTACCTTGAGAAGTATCAGTGGCCAAAGATACTCAAAATCTGAGAGAATTAAGAACTCATCCTAAGCACTCGGGAGGCTGAGGCAGGAGGATTGCCATGAATTCCAGGTTAGCCTGGACTACATAATGAGTCCTCCCTGGACTGTACAAGGAGGCTCTGACCTAAAACAGCAAACAAACAAACAAACCAACCTATCCTATACAGAGGGAAAAATCTGAACTCTGGATTGTATTTCAGGAGATCCATGTTCCTGTACCTAGCACACCATATGGCCTGGAGCGGGTCATTTCACCATTTGCCTGTACCTCAGTTTCCTAATCCACAAAATCGGAATAAAGCTCTCTTTCCCATCTATCTCATAGTCCTTTCTGAGGGTAAAGTGGACTAATACACATGATAATTTTCCCTCAAAGCATTCAAGAAATATCTAGCTTCAATTTCTTGATAAGTGTAAAGCACTGATACCAAATTGAAGAAGTTAAGAGTATTATTTTAAATGGGAATTAATGTGATTTATCCAGAGATCAGCAAGCTGGCCAGTGGCTGAAATGTATGGGGCATGAGTAAGTCTAACTTGAGAGATCCTGAATGTGTATGGCTTTTACATTTTATTCAACTTAAAGCAGAATCTAATAATAGAACCATTATTTAATTCACTTAACACATGAATAAACCTGGTCCACAAGGAGACTCAAAGTGAAAAATAGACCTGAACATCTAAACCACTTATTCTCTACCCTTGCAAATGACCTTGACTTTTATTATCCCAACAGGTTTGCCATCTGAGACTCTCTCAGAGTCGATGATCAGACAAAAACAGGTAAAGCTTGGCTCAGAAGATACAAGTTTGAAGCAGTCTCCAATATCTCCTTTGGCCGTAACATGTCTAAAGCTTCCTGCGCAAGGTTCTGGGCTCAGACCCCCGAGTAGAGAGCCGCTCTGAGTTCTGACATGCCGTAGGCAAGCCAGCCCTGCGTGTGGCTCCGAGGGACTGTGTTTACGTTACAGCTGGAGCTGCAGACGACACACCCCCTAGCGACTTGTGAGGTAAGACAGAGATGTTTCCAGAGGAGCTTTTCTTTGAACCCCCAAACAGTTTGCAGATAATCAAGGAATGAGAGAAGCAAACTTATCGCTACTCTGAAGAGAAGACTCAGCGCAGTCTGACACCCAAGGTGCCAACGTGATGGAACCCAGAAACATGCCAAAACATTTTACTCCGCTCCTGCACCTTCCTCCTGAGAGGCTTAAGACATTTCAGAGATGTGCAAGTACACTTTCATTGCTGGCAAGTTACTCTGTCTCCCGAATTTCAGAGTTTCCCTCTGCCTCATTTTTAAAGGATCTTGAGCAGATCCATTCAGGAGCCCTTTGCAAATGGCCATGCTTTGACCAGAGCCAGAACAGGCCCTGACATTTCCATGCCTCCCAGATGGTAGCTTCTTCTCTCTGTTCTCCTGCTGTTATGTGCAATAGAAAAAGCCAGTCCATGCAGAAGAAAAAGCCCAAAGGCCTGGGTGGATCTGTCTGCTCTGTTTTGTGTCCTTGAGCAAATTAATTTATATTTTTGGCTTTGGATCTTTTATTCCCATTATCCTCAAAAGGCATTTGTGACCTCTCATTTCCACTGTAGTTCTCATAATCTGCAAAACTCAGATTCCTTCTACTGCTCTCCATTAACAGCAAAGCCAAGAGCCACGCAGAAGGTCATGGTCACCGCCTCTGCCTCACCTCTACAGTGAAGATGACACCTGCTTTGGAGGTCCCCGGAAGCATTAGATGTAATACACGCCAAGCTGCTAGCACTGTGCCCAGTAGGTGGATTTATAATCAAAACGCAAAACTTACAAGCTAGGTCTCTACCAGCCTGATGTTTTGCATTCCCAAGTCCCAGACTTCTTCACGGCTTCAGCTCATGGTGCCCAGTTTACTATCGGCCACTGGGAACTTCAAGTTCAAAAGCTAAGACAATGCCTTGGGCCGTTTTCCTCCCTCCAGAGGCTACATGGAAAGTCTGTGGACTTTTCTTTTTCTTTTGGCCTGGAGCTTTGGGCCCATGAGCTCTAGGTGTCTGTAAAAGAGCCCACGGGAGCCCTTTCCTGAGAGCAGCCACTAGCTCCCCGCCGCTGAAGCCTGCAAACACTCTGCACTCCTGCGATTGCAGAGGAGGGAGAACACGAGGTGGGGAATCTGAAGCCTGCAGTTAACAGTACAGTGTTCTTCTGTCCACATCACTCAGTTGCCGTCCTCCAGGCCCGATGAGTTTGAGCAGGGTCAGTCTTCGTCAGTAACTGCAGTGTCCTTGCGGGCTGAACAGGACGGAAGTCCTAGAAACGTGTCTCCCTGGCTCAGAGTCCTCATGACCTGCAGAAACTGAAAAAAAAAAAAGTAAAAATCAGAGAATTCCATTTGCTTTTTCCTATTTAATGAGGTCGAACATTCTTAAGGAATGAAAAGTGCAGCTCCAACCTAGCTTTTAATTAGCTTCAGGAACCCTTGTTGCAAACTAGCCTCATTCCCAAAGCTATGCTCTCTCTGCTCTGAATGAGATGGAAATTCAATTGCGTTGCCTTGTGGAGTCACAATAAGATGCTCCCTCCACCCCTGAGGTCGTGTGGGTAAAAACACTCAACAGCCAGACAGACGCTGCACTTTTTGAGCCCGGCAGAACACCAGAACCTGAAAGGGCCATTAAAGAGCTCTAGGTTAAATTTTGTGCTGGTTTTTTTAACCCACTGCCTGAACTTGGACCTGTTTGTCCACGTGTACGGTGGGAAAAATACAGACTTTAGAGTCAAGTAGACCCCAGATCAAATCCTGCCTCCCCATCTGAGTGCCCGTCAGGTTAACTCAGCACTCAGGGCTTCTTTTCCCTCATTTGTGATATAGATATTCATGTCTGCCCTGTAGGATGGCTGGGGAAATGGAAGGAGACACAATAGGTGAAATGTAACACCCCAGAGGTCACAGACACTCAGTGAACATTGTTCCTCCTCTTTCCTCTCATCTGTAAGACAGAATGAGTCTCCCCCACTTTGCCCACCACATTGGGTTAACTAATGGCCCAAAGGGATAATGTGATCCAGAGATTAGAGACCAAATGGCTTTGGAGTCCGAGGCCAAGGTTCAAATCCCAGTCCTGTTCCTCCTACCTGTGACAGCAGGCAAGCTCCAGAACCTCTCCATTTCTTTGCATTGCAAGTGAGAATAATATCAGAGCTCTTCCGTAGGATTACTGTAAGGCCGAAGTGAGTTACTGCACAAACCCCCTTACTGACTGCCTGCCGTGTGGTAAGTACACAATAAATTTTTAGCTAATAATAGCAGCAATGGCATCTGAGAGTACGTTGTAAAATTTAAAAGTCCTCTAAGATGTCCATCTTAAATCCTTTTTGGAAAGAATGTGCCGGTGTTACCGGTGCTTATGTAAATGTAAGTGGTTATTATTTATGTAGGAGAACATCGCTGAGTATTATGCAGGCAGGGAACAATGTAGAGGAAGAGAAACATTTATGATGGGCTTCAAAGGAGAAAAAGGAGAAAATATCATCTCACCCAACAATATAGAAGCAGCCCCATATAATTCAGAGCTATTCAGACTGTAAAAAAATACTATATCCATAAAGTCTTCTCTTAAGGCAAGAAAAAGAGATGAGAGAGAATGGGGAAGACAAACGTCATTCTGCTTCCTCTAAAATTAATCCTAAGACTCTATTTATCCAAGAGAATCTGACTAAACACTCAGCCCACGGGAGGTGTAGGGAAGTAGGCAGCAGCCAGGCTCTGCCCTCAGGGAATGTGAAGTCTACCTAGGACCTTACTAGAAGCACATAAATAAGTAATTCAAGATGGAAAGCAGAGTATCAGAACTCATTACCATCGCTGTTACTAGAAGTCATTTTTATGGTGTTCACCTGATTATGCCAGGTGAACTCTTCTTTTCTAAAAAGAATTTTGGATAATTTATAACACAAAAAAATTTACACCCTGGGTTTTTTTTTTTTTTCTTTTTAAATAGAACTAGAAACTTAGATTAAAGCTAAAAGAAATGACAAAGGCTAATATCATTGTTCGGCTAGGCATCGGATTCAACTCTGTGCTTCCTGGAAGTCAGGGAAAGATGGGAAACACATTGTTATCATTACATTTTTTAAAAGATTGGTGTGTTTTAAATTTTGTTTATTTTTATTTGTATATCTTTGTGATTCATAAAAACTGTATTCATCTTGGGGAACTGGTACGTACTGTACACATATCACATCTTATTCATTTTGAATTCCTCTTCCCTCCCCACTCTACTCTATCTACCCAGTCTCAGATTCCCTTCTTCTCTCCACAAAGTCTAACCCCCATTTCTTCTCTCTTTTATTTTCTGTTTAAATTATTTATATTTTGGGTTTCTCATATCAGAGAAACCATGAGCTATTTAATCTCAAATGTCTGATTTATTTCACTTAGCTATAATTTAATTTCTCAATGTCGATGATCTCTTAAGCAGTATACAGAAACCTAATTTAGGCCTAATTCAGTAATCTCGTATTTTTAATTCACAAGTGCAAAGGTGTGCACGTCTGTGGAATTTTGAGACATTCAGGTAAGCACTGGTGGCTGTCGATACAGAATGCCTGAGTTTGAAAAAGTCATCTGTAGGACTCATTAAACTTTTGTTATTGTTGGTTTTCATTTCTGCTAGGGCCATTTCCTAGGTAGCATCTTTGCAGAGCTCAAGCCATTTTACTTCTTATATTTATAAGAAAACACACACACATTACGCACGCGCACACGCATGCGTGCACATATATGTATATACACAGATACTTTGAAACCTGAACAACATTCACATCGTTATTCTAGACCTGCTGACTTTATTTTCCACAAGAGTTCCGTGCTGCAGAGGGCTGGATCTGTCCCAGGGCTCCCTGGGGGTAAGTGCTGCTGTTCTAAGTCTCAGACAGGTAGGTGGGAATGAGCTGATTTCGCCAATTGTACAGAAAATCAAAGATGCTCGTTTGCAAGGTCACCTGCTTCTGAGAATTACCATGAATTCTGCCTGCCACTGACTAAGAAAAGAAGGAAGGAAGTGACGTCTTTAAGATCCTGGCCCCGGGCAGGCTGTGGTGAAGACCAGCTGTTATTATTCTTCTGGCTGGTTTCTGGCCTATTGTAATGTCTTTTGTCAATCTGGTAGAACTTGAATGTTAAATTCTGTTTTAAAGTTGTTTTGCTTTTTTTTTCTTTGCCTTTTTAAAACACATTCCTTAACATGCGCATGAGCTTGATTAATGAGAAACAGTTAAAAGTAAGTAAAATAATGACAAGCAGATGAAGCAGTAAACAGTGCAATACTGAGAGAAACTCAAAGGGAACTGCGAGCTGAGGGGCAGGGCGACAGAGCTGGCGGGCCCGCGGCACCTGACTGCTCTCTGCTCTGCTCCAGGGTGCCCTGCAGGCAGGCTCCCGGCCTCAGGTCTGTGGAGAGAGGCCCTCTCAGGAGCAGCATCGCTGGAGAGACGGACAGACGTGCCGGCCGGCGCTGCACGCGTCTGTTTGATTTGGCAGCGCTCACTAGCCAGCTGCTGGCACAGAATCGGAAGGGGCAGGTGGGAGAGCTGGGAAGGGGGAAGGAAAGCCAGCGGGGATTATGTACAGTTGTTCCCGAAAGAGGAAAGGGGAGGAGGCCAGGGGGAGCGAGGCCAAGAGGGGCCCCCAGGAAGCCCCTCTGAGCGGGCAAAGGTGTTGAGTCAAAGTGCAGTGGCCTCGGGATGCAGCTGGCACAGGCCAGGAAGGCTTCTCACTCTCCGACCCACCGACTGCCCCGACTCCAACGCAGACCCTGCGCTGCTTCCTTCTTTTTCCTACGAGTTCAAACATTTTATTTCCCACCTCAAACAATGTTCCTGTTTTTGTTTTCTTTCTAAGCTCACAAAGATCTTTAAACTGTTAGAATTCTCTCAGCTATCTGGAGAGAATGTGGGAAAGAATAAGCCTGCCCACTTAACAGGCCCTGGAAAGAATAAGTGATATTCCTAAAGTCACCTGGTGCCGCTGATGGAAGAACAATCGCAGCAAACGCTGCTTCTCCTACCCAGCACCACTTGCTTGCCCAAATCTGCTGTGGACCATAATTTCAACAAGGCGCCAAGATGCTAAGTTGTGAGTGGTGAATTGATCCCGAGGGACAGCCGTATTATTATGTCGTTTCAGTGTGAAAACACACACAGGTGTCCCCTCTTACATGATCATTCAATAAAACCACACTGGCTCTTCAGGGGCCTCATTTTCCCCGCGGTACCTTTCTAAGTCTCTGTCTTGTTATCTGCTACCTAAAGAGAATGCGCCCGATTTACTTCTGCTTGCTTGAAGATCACAAACCCATGACCTATGCTTCTGAAAAAGTTCTCTCCCTACAGCTGGCAGCACCGTGTAACAAAACAGGCAGGACCTCGCATTGCAGCTGAAAGTGATTACTGGCTCTGTCCACGGGAACAGCAAGATCCCTCTACTTCTAGGATGCTCTTAGTATCTGGGGGTCAAAATGACATGATACAAAATTGTCAGCACTCAATCAAAAAAAAAGGACTACTTCCTGTTGTACATCCTGATGATAAATTTTCAAGCTCTCAAGAGTGTCCGAGGTTCAAATCCCATCTCTGTCATCTATCAGCAGGGTGATCATCCACCTCTAAAATGAGGGTATTAATAAAGCCTCCATCCTAAGGCCATTGTAGTGAATGAAATCCCCATGTAAGCAATAGATTTTGGCTACTAATACCAAATAAAATGGAAGTTTGTCAAAATAAAAAGGGAGACCTGTCCATGGATCACGGCATCTACCATCACAGTATCTCATCTTTAATCTCCTGCTGACTTTTCTTTCAATACTCTGATTTACCCACTTGTGCCACCACAGCAATTCAACAACAAAATACCAAAAGTTAAGAGACACGCTTATATTTTCTATTCAGGAAAAGGACTACAGAATGTAAACTACAGATAAGAAAACCCAGAGAAGTTAAATCTGATTTCCTAGCAGTTGCTACCATCCGGCTGCTCTTTACAGCAACCACACTCTAGGTACCTAGAGATCTTTCAAGTTCTTCCCAGCTCTGGGTCTTCTTGATCAACTTGCTCCTGGAAAGTAGTCTCCCGATACTATTTAACACAATTCCCAGCCTTCCCTTTCCCCTTGGTCTCATCCTGAGGCTTCTAGTTCTAAGTTCTAAGTACACCGTTCTGCCAATACCTAACTCACCTGCACCTACACCCATGCTGCAACTACACAGATCTTCCCTCATCCAAGCTTTATGTCTTAGAGTGTGCACCACATTTGCTAAGGTACAAGCATTTGGAGGGCTCAGTTTGGAGTGGCTCTAGAGGCCAGGCAAATGTCCTGACCCTCTGTGCCATTCAGTTCAGCCTCATTGTGCTGAGGACCACATTCAGAGTATGTGGTAAATAGTTACTTAATCCTAGGCCAAGGTTACATTTCTAATCTCCTTGAAGAAAGACTTCCTTAGGGTGGGGGATTTAGTTCCGTGGTAGAGCACTTACCTAGCAAGCGCAAGGCCCTGAGTTCCATCCCCAGCACCAAAAAAAAAATAAAAATAAAAATAAAAAGACTTCCTTAGAGAAGTGAATGGGGATGTGTGTCTGTGTGTGTCTGTGTGTGTGTGTGTGTGTGTGTGTGTGTGTGTGTGTATACGCATGGTGGGGTGGGAGGAGGGATATTTGTCCTTATAAGAAATGCGTTCTCCTGGATTTCTGAGAGCAAACTATCATCTCCCGTCATGAGATTCTGTCTGTAGTGGATTTTATGAACTTCATTTTGGCAGTATTTTGGAGCATCATTAAACTAGGAAAGATTCCTACCCGTACATGAAAAGATTCTCCAGAGCTCAGTTCAAGGATGCACCCCACCTTTTCGCCAGCTGAGTCTTAAGTCTTCTTCCCCCACAGGATGCACAAATTCTACCCCCCTTGCTCTCTTCATAACTACAGACTGTCCGTAGAATGTAAAACATTTCTCACCACCCCGATTCTCCCACATGCACACCCCTCAACATGCTGCCCCTGAAATTGGCGCGTAGGGAGTTCTCTTTTGAAGATTTTATGACAGTCTTTACAAGGATAACAACAGAACGCAATGGCTAAATGAATGGGAAAAAAGTCCAGGAATCTCCCCGGCCGGCTCCTTACCCAGGTACCTGGCTCACACTAAAATGTGAAAGGCAAGCATTCGTTTTTCTAGTGATTTTTTGACTCCCTTCTTTTTCTCCCTTTATGCCTTCAGAGCAGTGTCTCCTATCATCAGGTGGGAAGGGGGTCCTCCTAGTAATGATGACAGATGGGAAACAGAGGGGAAATCCTCAGTCACTTTACAGGTTGCAAATCACTGGCTCACACTTTCTCATCCATGCCTTTGGTGAGCCTCAGACCCTCCCTGAGACCCAGGTGTTGACGTGCCTACCCTTCTTTAAATGAGATGATGAGGTGGAGTTGGCAGAGTGCCTAGTAGAGGCGTGGCCACAGCCCTCTACTTTTTCCTAAAATTATGTTTAACTCAACTTTATGAAGAAAAGCCACATACTTTCCATTCTTCCCACCACTACCTCACACTGGCAACAGTTTCAGTTGCCATGAAATGAGGTTCGTGTGCAAACCTCAGCCCCTCCTCCCACAGACTGGACCTCCAGATGACTCCCGTGGTACTCCGAAGCCAGCCAGGGCTGGGTCAAGACGGACACCCACCACTCTCCCAGGACCGGCTTTTCCTTTCTTATTTTATCTTTTCAACCTCTCTCCATTCTTTCCTCCCAAATCATGGAGTACACAAGTGCTTCAGGACTCCTTTATCTTCCGATGTTTCCAGGAAGAATTAATTCCACCCTTCTACATTGTTGGTGGAAATATAAACTTGTACAACCACTATGAAAGTCAGTATGGAGAGTCCTCAAAAAATAAAACTAGGGCGCTCACTTCAGCAGCACATATACTAAAATCAAACTAAAATTCCATTGACCCAGCTATTCCCCTTCTGTATATCTTCCTGAAAGAGATAAAGACATTTTACAGTGATACGTGCATACTTACGTTGATTGAGCACAATTCATAATAACTAACTCGTGAAAGCAGCCTGCATGTCTGTCAACAGATGGATGGATTAAAAATGTGGTATTTACCCAACGTAGTACCATTCTGCCATAAAGGACACATTCGAGGCATTTGTAGAGAAATGGATGCTCCTTGACACCATAATGTTAACTGAAATGAATCAGACATAGAAGTTTAAATGTCACATGGGTTCTCTTCTATAAGAAACCCAAACATAAATAAAAAGCAAAGTAAAAGACAGATAATAGGAAGTAGGGAGATCTTTCTTAACTGAGAAGGAAACCAAGAGATGGAGGGAGGAGGAGGGAGGGGGAGGAAAGAGGGGGAAGGGGATGAGAAAAGGAATGAAGATGTGTTATGTACATGTACCAACTCCACACAAAGAATGTAAACATCATATACTGCAATCATAATAATACAATTTTTTTTAATTTTTAAGAAATTATATCTGGAGCATTAGGTTTTTTCAATACAGAATGCCTACTCCATTATTTTAGAATATTTGCCAATTTAAACTTCTTGCATGCTCATAGTGACACTAATAGTTAGATGACTTTTCTCCATCTTAGCACTGTCGGATGAAAGGACAGGATCAGCAGTCTGCTCAGTTCCGGGCTTAAGAGGTCGTCTTACTAATAAACTGGATATAAGATTATTTTATTCATTCAGCACACCCTTACTGTCACTTAACCTGAGCTCCTGCCGTCCTTGAGATCTAGTAGCACACACTCCGTTATGAGTATATTAGCCACATCTTCCAACTGGAGCGTGGAGCCTTTCAGGAAAGTCTGATCTCAGCTTGACACTATCTTGTGACAACCGACTGCTCACTTCATTTCTCTGAGTCTCGGTTCCTTCAGTGTGAGGGGCCAGTAAAGACAACACTCGAACTCCACCGACTCACCTTCTTCCTACCCAATTCACCGAATGTGGGTGAGGCACACAGCTCAAGAGGTCCAGGGAGTGCAAAGAAGGAGGGCTGGAGCGTGGCTTCGGAGGGAATCAGGTAATTGTCGACCTCAGGTGGCTGAGTATGCGTGTGCTTCATCAGACAATTCTGTAGTTTTGTGGCTATCTGAAAATACCCCTACTGAAAAAAATGTAAGTTAATACAAGGAAATTTAGCAGGCTCCACCTAGCAGGTCGCAGCAGCTCTGCAGAACTGAAGCACAGGTCGGATTTCAACCAGCGGACACCAGGGCAAGGGCCAGTCCAGGCAGAGAACGTTAGGAGGCAAGACAGAGACTGGAAAATACCAGGTGTCTGCAGAGCTCTGGGAGCGGCGCAGGGCAAGAGGAAAGCAGGAGAGATGGGCTGGAAAGGTACCCTGGGGTCAGAGCCCGAGGGCCCGAGAGGCACCGTGAGCGCTGGGCCAGGGAAAGTGACCTCCTGGTGAGGCCTGAGTCGGCCCTGCCCCTTCGCAGTGGGTCTGGGTGCGGGCCCAGAGCAGGGCACGTGGTGGCAACTGGCAGAGGAGGAGGCTGGCAGCATCACCAGCGTGTTTCTTCACCAGGAAACAAGGTTTCCTGTAACTCAGACCCATGAATCAGCATTTCCTCTGTCAATAATACACGGCAAGAAATACAACAGCACAGAGCTCAGCGGAATGGAAGAAAGGAAGGAATATTCCATGACATAGCTGGCCTCTGCTCTCCTTCCCCTCCCGAGACGCTCCTGATAAGCTCCCCAGTACCTCTCAGGTTTCCTAAGTTGCTCAGAGAGCCTCACGGAACCTCACAAGGACTCAGCGCCACAGAGTACTCAGCTCTCTCGTCCTGTGACGGCTTTCTATCACTGGAACCGGAAGGAAGATCCCCTTCTGGACTTTCCTCACGTGTGAGAACTAAACTGCCACGACGGTGTTCTATCCTGATGGAGATTTGAGTACATGTGTGATTTGCCCTAGAGTTCTTAACATCTCCACGTCCCGTATTTTTGCTAATTCTCACGATAACCCTGCGAGGTACACAGAGGATGTTATAACTAGTTCATAAATTCAGGCAGCAAGAAAGGAACATGAAATGCTTCCTCTCTGTGTTTTGAAAAGGCAGAGCTTACCCCAGCTCTTCCAACTCCAGTCCAGGGTTCATTTCAAAGTCATAAACATTTAAGAAATATCAGTATCTATGAATATATATGCTACATATGAATATATTTATCTTAAACATGTTTAACAATATTAACCAATAAAATAGTTAATATTTTTAAAGCAGGCATGATGGCTCATACCTGTAACCCCAGCTACTTGGGAGATTGAGACATAAGGGCTGCAAGTGCAAGAGTTCGAAGCCAGCCTGAGAAATTTAGTATAAAATTGTTTCAAAATTAAAAAAAAAAACTTTTTTAAAAAAGGAGCTAGGGACTCGGCTCAGTGGTAGAGTGTCTAACATATATGAGATGCTGGATTTAATCTCCATAACCAAACACTGTATACATGTATGTTTGTGTGTGCATGTGTGTGTGTAAAGGCATATAAATTAGATATACATATATAAAAGTTAGAGTTCTTTAGAGGAACAGAATTCATAGGAAAAATAAAATAGATAGATAGATAGATAGATAGATAGATAGATAGATAGATATAAAATTATGCAAGGAGATTTATTAGGTAGGCTTGTAGGATCAGAGGTGGCAGAGTCCACAATGGCTACCCGTGTGCTGAAGAACCAGTACCTGCTTGGCCCGAACTGGAAGCCACAGATCAAGGATACAGCCTCAGTCTAGGGTTGAAGCCCAAGAACGCTGGAGAGTCACTGCTGCGAGTCTGCTTTGGAAGATGAAGAAACTGGAGACCCTTGTCCAAAGGTGATAGCGGCAGATGACATGTCCCCTCTAGAAGAATGAACCTCTTTACAAACATACCAATTTCCATTTTTTTTTTATTCCACCCAGGCTACAAGCCTAATGGTTGGTGCCACCCACAACCAAGGTGGGTCATTCCCCGCTTAGTTTGCTGGTCTACATGCCAATCATCTCTGGAGACAGCCCACAGACATACCCAGAAATGTGCTTTACTAATCTGCTATGGGTTTCTTATTCCAGTCATGTTGATGTATCCCAATTGATGGTCGCATATATACATGCCTATTTAGTTTATAATATTAACATATGTTACATATGCATATATCTTATGTAGCACCAGAAAGAATATATGCACTCTCTTATCCCGTTCATTCATTTACCAAAAATTTATTGACTGCCTTCTATAGCCAGTCTTGG
This sequence comes from Hystrix cristata, assembly GCA_004026905.1. Lineage (NCBI taxonomy): Eukaryota > Metazoa > Chordata > Mammalia > Rodentia > Hystricidae > Hystrix > Hystrix cristata. The sequence continues at coordinate 22,478 of PVJO010017482.1, read as the reverse complement.
CTTTAGACGCATTCAGTAATGAATAAAATAGACCAAAGCCCCTGCCCTCTCAAAGCTTATACTAGTAGAGAAACTCAGACAACACATGAAAGAATATACAATGCATTAAAGGGTTACATGTGTCTTGAGAAGAAAGAAAGCAAAGGAGATGGTAAGAGTGTTGGGAGGCAGTGATGCAATTTTACATAGATGCTCCAGAACTATCACATTGAAAATGCAACATTTAAAGAAGACCCAGAGAGCTAAACAAGCCACATGTCTTCATGAGTAGAGGGAGTCAGCGAAACACACAGCACATGCCAAGCGCTTGAGAGAGTAGCTCCCAACATGCGGGAAGAACAGTCAGCAATCATCTGCGGCTGTGGCTAGACTGGTGAGAGGGAAGGAGGAAAAGTTAAACGGACAGAGTTGACATTGGGGGTTAGCTCATGTAGTCCATTATAAAGACCTGTGATCGATTTAGATGACTTGCTACCATCCAAACAAAACCTCCTGAACCTCCCACTTGATCCTTCCCAGGCAGGGTCACCTTCCAGGCACACCTCACCTGGGGCAGCAGGGCAAGGAGCCCCCAGAGACAGAAGGAGAGTGGTGAGCACGCGAGCTTCAGCTCCATCCGGGAGAGCGCAGTCCTGAACACAGGCGTCCATGATGTCCTTGCTTTGCACCCCGACTCGTGTTCGAGGGTGGAGTGTGGCTGTGGGCGCGGGTGTGAGTGTGAGGGAACACAACAACCTCGTCCCGCTTCTGGAGGCCAACATCCCTCGCTTTTTGTTCCTTCTCTTTATGAATCCTACGGGCTTAAAAGGCCTATCAGACTCAGTTCCTCCCCATACTGCTTCCGCCCCAGCTCCTTCCTACCTTGGAGAGTTTCAGAAAATTCCTTTGTGTGGCATCTCTAAACTTGGACACTATCACGGATGGGAGAGCAGTTCATTCCTCAAATCCTTTCATAAATGTCCCTTTAACTTGCCTATAGAAGTCACTAAAATAGAACAAAATAGTACGGTGCTCCAAGTGAAGTGCCGACACTGGGTGGAGAAGTCCCTCACCGTGCTTTCTGTCAAACAAGTGAGCAAAAGAGAGAGACGCTGTCACCCAGAGACAGACACCTGCTCAGCCACCCGCAGATACCGCGATCAGGGTGGAGCAGGAAGGGCAGCTAGGAGAGCTCTTAGTTTTTCTCTCATTCCTTCCATTGTCCGTCATCACTACCCACCCTGGATCCCTGGTCCCTTCTGCCAGCACCACCCTGGTTTGAGTCTCCGCTAAAGTTTTATTTAAATTTTACATTTTATTCTGAAGTAATTGTAGATGTATGTGAAGGTGTAAGAAATAGTATAAAGATTCCTTGTGCCCTTTACACAGCTCCCCTCAATGTTAACATCTTGCAAACCTCTAAGACAATATCCTAGTCGATATATTGATTTTAATATAGTCAGTCAAGATGAGAACATTTTCATTACAAGAATCTTTCATTTTTTATCTTTTATGGCCTCCTCCACTTCTTCTCTTCAACTACCCCCTTCCTTTATCCTTTATACTTCCTATATATCCTGATCTATCTGCAATTTTATCATTACAAAAACATAAATGGAATCATACCAGATGTAACATTCTCGAATTGATTCTTTCCTGTTAGAATGATTCCTGTCCCAAGATTCACCCAGGAAGTGTATCAATAGTTGGCTTTTTCTTGTTCCCAAGTAGTATTCCAGGAATAAATATAACATGGTTTGTTCATACATGGAAGGACATCTGAGTTGTTTTGGATAATATGTATTTAAAATTTTACGAAGTTGCCATGAACATTCATATATAGGATGTTATGTGAGCACAGATCTTCATTTTTGAATGGTAGGTGCATGTTTCCTTCCTTTTTCTTTGAGAGACTGTCAGACTGTGCTGAGAGGGGTTGTACCATCTCATGCCCTCATCGGCAGTGTCAGGGTGATCCAGTTTCTCATCATATTCGTCAGCACACGGTGTCATCACCATTTTCTTTAGCCATTCTGATAGGTGTGTATATAGACGTGACATCTCACATTTTTAATTCGCATGTCTCCAATCATTGATCGTATTCAACATCTTTCTGTGTGTCTGCCATCTGTACATAATCTTTGCTAGAATGTCTCTTCATGTCTTTTGTTGATTTCAATTTAAACTTTTTTTAAATTTTATTTTAATGGTACATTTTAGATGTACATAGTGATAACATTCATCATAGGGGATTTGTACCGGTACATAATATATCTTGTTGCTTGATGCTTCTTTTTTTCCCATTCTCCTCCCCTCCCTTTAACAGTAAAGTTTCAAAATTTTTACATATATAAATATAAAAATATACATTTTGGGCTGGGGATTTAGCTCAGTGATTAGAGTGCTTGCCTTGCAAGTACAAGGCCCTGAGTTCGATTCCCAGCACCAAAAAACAAAAACAAAAACAAAACAAAACAAAAAATATGTATTTTACATACATTTGTATATTTTATATAATATAGATATTTCCCCAACATATTAATCTTTTGTTAGATATGCGATTTTCAAATGTTTTCTTCCTGGTCTGTATCTTATTTTTTCATCTTGTTACTCAGGTCTTTCACCAAGAAATTTTTTAGATTTTTAAATTGTGACGAAGCCCTACTTATCACTTTTTTAATGGATTGTGCTTTTTGGTGTTAAGTCTAAGAACTCTTTACTTGCCTTACAGCCTGAACATTTTCTCCTATATTTTTTTTCCTAGAGATTTTTTTTTAGTTGCACGTTTTACATTTAAGCCCACAATCCATTTTGAGTTTATTTTTGTACAAGGTGTGAAACTTAGGTGGAGGGTTTTGTGAGTGTGTGTATGCATGTTCACATGTGTGTGTTTTGCCTATGGATGTCCACTTGCCCAAGAACCATTGATTTAAAAGACTATCTTTACCCCTTTGAATTGTTTTTGTAACTTTATCTTTAGAAAAATAAATAAAGTAGCATATTTGTTTGAGCTTGCTTCTGGGCTCCCTGTTTCATCCATTTGTGTATCTATCTCGCTACAAATACTACAGTCCTGATTATTATGTTATGTAATAAGTCTTGAAATCAAGTGGATAGATTCCTCCTACTTTATTCTTCCTTTTCAAAATTAGCTACTTAAGTTCCTTTGTCTTTCCATATAAATTCCAGAATAATTTTTGAAAGCTACCAAAAATACAGCAATTGCAATTTTGAGAGAAATTATGATAAATCTGTGGATAAATTTAAGAAGAATTGACGTCTTTGCTATTGTGGTAGGTGTCATAATAGCCTCTCACAGATTTCCGTCCTCAGCAGGCCGTGGTGGCCCACGCCTGCAATCCTGCCACTCTGGGAGGCTGAGAAGGAGAAACGCAATTTTGAACCCGGGCTGCGCAGCTTAGCGAATTAGTGAGAACCTGTCTCAAAGTTAAAAGTAAGAAGGGACTTAGAGCTCAGTGATAAGGTGCTGGGTCCAATTCCTAGAACATTAGAAAAGAAAAACAAAACAACAACAACAACAGCAAAAAACAACTTTTTCCATACCCTAATCCTTAGAACCTGCTAAAGTATTACAAGACTTTATGGATAAGAGATTTTGCATCCCCCTCAGAGCCATCCAAAAATGTTGCCCTGTAAGTACTTTGATTTTCAGTCCTACAAAACTTAAGTCCAGACTTCAAAAATCCAGAGCAGTAGAAAATAAATTTGTGTTATTTAAAGTCATTAAATTTGTAGTAATTTGTTAAAGAAGCAATAGGAAATTAATACAACTGTTTTTGAGTCTTTTAGTTCGTGCATATAAATATGTGTCTCTTCATTATTTCAATTATTTTATTTCTTTATTTAGCATTTTCAAGTATTCAACAAAAAGGTCTGTGTTTTCTTAGACTTATGATTAAGTATTTAAATTTTGATCTGTAGTAATTGACACTACTCATTTCAAATTCCATGTGTCCATTAAATCCACATATATAGAAATTCAATGGATTTATGTATATTTTTTTGCATCCTGAAATCTTACTGAACTCCACTCAGCTTTTTTGGAGATGCCTTGTAGTGTTCTATACAGTAAGCATATCATCTGTGAACCAAAGCGATTTTATTTCCTTCTTCCTTTTATGACTTGAACACACCTCTTTTCTGATCCTAGAAGGAAAAGATCCGTACTCTCACCACAAGTACAATCTCAGCTGTAGGGCTTTTTGCAGAGATACTGTTATCAAGTTGAGAATACTCTCTACTTTAGATTTCTGAAAGCTTTTTATCATGAACATGTGTTGAACTTTGCCAAACGCTTTTTCTGCATTGACTGATCTCTCAGATCATGTGTTTTTTCTTCCTTTTATGGTTACTAGAGTGGATTAACATTGATTTTTTAAATTTTGAACTAGCCTTGCATCGCTGGAATAAACCCTACTTGGTCAAGGTGCAGAATTTCTTCTATAATCACTGCATTGTATTTGATATTTTCTTCTGTGTTGTTCCATCCTGTTTGTAAAAATGTTTTGTTTCTATGTCCATGACAGAGGTAAGTCTGCAATTTATGGTTTTTGTACTGTTTTTGTCTTGTTTAAGAGTTGGGATAATATCACTCTCAAAAAGTGTATTGGGTGTTGTCCCTTTTCTTCTATTTTCTAGGAGACAACAAAAATTGGCATTGATTCTTCCTTAAATGTTTGGAAGAATTTTTCAGTGAAATGATCTAAAGTGGGGATTTTTTTTTTTTTTGGCCGAGCTTCTAGAATTACGAATTCTATTTCCCTAATAATAATAGGGCTATTCAAATTATGTTTTATAGTGGGAAAGTTGTAGTAGTTCATGTTTTTGAGGAATTAGCTCACTTCTTCTGATTGGTCACTTTTTTGTGTGTAGAGTTGTTCATAGTAGTTTTGTATTGTTCTTTTGATGATGGAAAGTTTGTAGTAAAATCCCCTCTTCATTTCTGATGTTAATGTGTTGTTTTCCCTTCTCCTATTCATCCTTCTCATCTTGATACAGATTTGTCAATTTTATGAATCTTTTTAAAGAAGCAAATCTTAGTTTCATTGACTTTTTTCTTTCTTTTCTATGTCATGGGTTTGTTATATTTATAGTTCCTTTCCTTCGGTTTACTCTGAGCTCTGAGTTTGTTTTACCTTACATTTTTCTTTAGTTTTTGAGGTAGAAACTTCAGTGATCAACATGAGAATTTTTGCTACTGTAAACATTTAGTAATGTAAATCACTATCTATGTACATATCTATCCCACGATTTTGAAATGTATACTCAATTTCATTTTAGCATAATGTATTTGTTCATTCCTTTCAGTGATTTCTCTTGAGACTTACCCTTTTACCCATTGATTAAATTATATTGCTTAGTTTCCTAGTGATTGAAGATTTTCCTATTATCTTTCTGTTATTAATTTCTAGTTAGACTCTACTGTAATCAGATTACATATCCTGTATGATTTTCAGTATTTGACTTTATTGAAAATTTTTTTAATATTCCAGGTATGGTCAATCACGGTATATATTCTGTAGTGTTTTAAAAGAATGTGTAGATGGTCGTTGTTGGGTGCAGTGTAGTATAAATGTGGATGAAATCTTGTTGAATGGTGATGGTATTGAGTGTCTCTATATTCTTGATAATTTTTGTCTGATTGTTCTATTAGTTACTGAGCGTGTGTTATTGAAATCACCAACTACAATTATAGATTTTTCTCTTGCTTTGGTCAGTTATATTTGATATTATTCCACATATTTTCCAGCATTGTTGTGTGACAGTGCACATTTATAATTGCTATATCTTCTTGATAAAGTGACCCTTTTATTATTATATAAGGTTTCTCAATGTCTCTGGCAATTTCGTTGCTCTTAAGTGTATCTTATCTAATATTAATACAGCCACTTATCCTTTCTCTGGATCAGAGTTTAGAAGATATGTCTTTTTCTGCTATTTTACTTTCAGTTTATTATACTTGAAATGAATTTCTTATAGATAGCAGATATAGGGTTGTTTCTTTTAATTTGTTCTGCTAATCTCGACATTTTAATTGACATATTTAGACAATTAACATTTAATATAATTATGAATACGTGGTAATTTGTCTGACATTTATTTTTTGTTTTTTATTACTCTGGTTTTTATCTGCCCTTCAAAATGTCATTTGAACACTTTTTTAGAATTCCATTTTGATTTATCTATACTGTTCTTGAATGCATTGCTTTGGAAATTTTTTTTTAATATGTTTGGGGGGGTTGTAACAGGGTCCCACTCTATAGTTCAGGGTGGTCTTGAACTCACTATGTAGCTCGGGTTGACCTCAAACCCTGATGACTCTCCCAGTGCTGGGATTATAGGTATGTGCCACCACTCCCGCCTTTGTAAAGCTTAAGTGGTTGTTCTAGGTATTATATTATCCATAAATGTCAAAATCCATGAGTATTATCATTTCACCAGTTTTCATTAAGTAAGAAACTTACCTGTCTTTACTTTCTTTGATCCGCTCCCGTTTTTATGTAAGTGTCTAAAATATATTCTCTGCAAACATATGCAATCGTATTAGTGTTAGGTTTTGCCTCAATCATCAAGTGCCATCTACAAGACTCTAAAGTAAAGGAAATTCCCTGTGTTGTTCATATTTTTGCTTACTGTTTTTCTTTCTTCTGTTCGCCAAGTTTCTTTGTTTCCCATCCCTTTCTAACTGAAGAAGGTCCATCGGCCATTTTTCTAGGGCAGTCTACTAGTGACAAGTCTTCCTAGTGTTTCTTCATCTGAGAATGTTTTGATTTCCTTCACTCTTACAGGATGCTTTTACTGGTCAGAGGACCATGGACTGGTGGTTAGTTCTTGGCTTTCACAACTTGCACATTGCTGTGCCCTTCTTTCTAGCCTGCACAGTTTCTGATGAGACACCTGCTGTCATTTACACTGCTTTTCCTATAAAGGTATGATATCGTTTCTCTGGCTTCTTTCAAATGATTTTCTGTGTCTGTAGTTTTCAGAAATCTGACTGCGAGTTGTCTTGGTATGAATTCTTCAAGTTGATCTTGTTTGAGAGCTACTCAGGTTTGTGAATCTGTCACTCACTGAATGTGTGAAGTTCACGCCTGGATTTTTTTAACCCCTATCTGTCAGAGAAGGGGACATCCAGTACCTCATTACTTCCAGGTTCCACATTTAGCCTCCACTGATGGTTAAGAGGTTGGCTTCTCATTGTTCCTCACTGCCACACAGAAAATATGGGTGGTAAAGTTCTGACTCTCTAGCAATGGGCCAGAGGCATCTCACTACTATGAGGCAGAAGTGCAAGTCCAAGCGATCCCAGGGAAGGAGTTCCATTGCCACCCAAAAGGGCAGGAACATCGTCTTCCTACTCTCCGCTATATCCGAGGGAGGAGAGAGTTCCGAGGGTCCTGTAACCCCTGGAGAGGCTGGGAGATTTCTCGTTGGCTTTTGACAGCATGTATGGGAGAAAGGTCACAGGCTCATGGTGTTTGGATAGATAGAATGGTTACCATCTAAAACCCTCCACCTCGACTCACTCTCTTTTTCCGGTAGCAATTTTCTTGCTATGGAGAGTGGGTGTTTTTGACGTTTTTTTTTTCTTGTTTTTGTTTTTACTTTTGTCTGCATTTATAGATACTTCAGTTTCTGGCATTTTTAGTTCCAGATCTGGAATATGTGGGACCAAGAAAACAAAAACAAAACCAAAAAAATAACCCGAGGTGCTTCTTTGGGTTTTGAGGCCCATACCTTGTTGATTTCTGGTTTCCTTCCTTCTACCTATCAGAATATCCTTATGTTTGTTTTATGTTTACTATCAAGGGCTTGCTAAGTACAAGAGAAATAAAGAAGAGTATATCCACTCTATTTTCCTAGAAGAGTAAGATCCACCCAGGCTTTGAAATGGTATTATAATTGGATTTTTAAATCTTGTTTTCATTGATGTCTTTATTGCTTTATTTTATTAGTGTATTTTTGAAGTACATGAAAGTCAAAAGAGTTATATTCATCTTGGGGAGCAGGTACATGTACTTCACACAACTTGTTTCTGTTTTTAATCTCCTTTCCTTTCCCGCCCATTTCCCATCCTTCACTTCTAAATCCCCTTCCTCATTTTCACTCTTGTTGTTATTATTATTCTTAGCTCATGTTTACAACATGCTTACATTTGTTCAGGTTATTAGGCTCCTGCACACGGCATGTCTTAATTCTTCTTACTTCCCTCCCCTCACCCTCTGTCTTCCAAACCCCTTGTCATTTGTAAGAGGTCTCTCTCCTTGTCCCTTTCTATCTATCCTTTAGTTTGATCTTTGTTTATACTTTTTCTTGCTCAAAATGAGAACCATCAATGGTATTTAAGCTTGTGTGTCTTATTTATTTCACTCAACATTATATTTTCCAAGTGCATCCATTTTCCTACAAATGTCTCCAATTTATCCTTCTTTATAGCCAAGTAGTATTCCATTATGTATAGATACCACAGTTTCTTTACCCATCGGTCTGTGGATGGGCATGCACACTGCTGGCATGGCTGTGGTGAAAAAGGAACCCTCTTAAATTACCGATACGAATGTAAACTAGCACAACCATTCTGGAAATCAGTATAGAGATTTCTCAAAGAACTAAAATTAGAAACTCCATATGACTCAGGCATTCCCCTTCTAGGTATCATCTCTAAAGAACTAAAGACAGCACTCTAGAGTGATACATGCATACCAATGTTTACAGCACCACAACTCATAATGGCTAGATCCTGGATGTCTTGCTCTTGCAGACAAAGTGTTATGTCAATTTAAAGACACTGATAGACCACCTCATTTTATTTTTGTAAAACTTTTGTGAAGCCTCACTTCCTCTGGAATAATATACAAATATGTCCATCCAGTGTTGAAAATCTTCGTCATGTACCTCTAACACTTCAGTCTTTTACTCTGCTCTTCACAGGCCCAGAAGTCTCCACAACTTGGACTCCTGCCTTTCTAGGATTCCCTGCAAACTCTTTTGGCTTTCTTGTGCCTCATCTTGCTTCTGTCATTCTGTCTGCCAGAAGCAACCCAAAATTTCAATTCCTTTTCTTCCTATCCAAAGACTACTCAAAAACTGCAATCTATCTTTTCTACATTTCTTTGGATTCTCTTGACCTGTATTACCCACAGCATTTCTGCGGACTGCCTACCACCTATGCAGAAGGTATCTGTGGGCGGGAACTTATTTCCACTATCAGGTTTTGAGTTCCTTGAGCAGTACAGCCCTGGCTGAGCGATAGCCCCTGATATGGGACAGGGAAGAAAACATGCACAGAAAGAACATTTAAAGAATTCATTTCCATGGTTCCCATACAGCGGTCTATCCAAGAAGTCTCTTTGACTTCCCATCTTCAGATATTTAAGGAGCTATTTTCCAAGACTGACTCTGGAAATAGAGAGGGCCTTAACATCTAAAGAGAGGTGTTTTGTTTTGTTTGGTTTGGTTTTTTGAACAATTAAAGGGAAAGCATTACTCTGCAATAAGCTAGGCTCCAGGGAAAGTCTTTCTTTGGCTTTCAAAGTCATGAAGACTATCTCAGAAAATCAAAGGTTTATTGTGTGGAAATGGGACCCAGCCAAAGAGCCAGAAATCTACTGATTTACAGAAATAGCACCTCCTTCCAACATCCAGATTAGTAGTTCAAGTTCTCCTTAGCAGTCCCACACTAAGTAGAGATATATTAAGGATGCGGGATGGAAAAGTGAGCTCCGTCTATTCCCAGCTCAGCGGGCATCTGTGTCTAACAGTACCACTGAGGCTGGCTTTTTTCGGAGAGGCCCAAGCTGGGAATGACTGTTCCCCAGAGAGTTCTCTCATGCTCACCAACCAGGAAGAGGCAAAGTGGCTCGGAACGGAGGCAGAGGGAGGAATGAGAGAAAGTGGGGGAGGGAAGAAGGTTTGCTACTCCTGTGACAGTAAAGAGCCATCTCTTGGTGATTCCATTGTCCCCTCTAATCTGAGCCTCCTTTCCGCTAGTGTGTCTGCTGCTGCACACTAATCAGTGGACTACCAACCTGCATGTCCTCCCTCATCCATCCATCACAAGCACAAGTACCAAGGTAACCTCCCCAAAAGAAGCTGTGATTGTACCTCATACGCTTCAAACATTCATTCAGCCCCCTCTCACAGCGATGTCAGGAGGGCTTCACCAGGCAGCAGAGGAACTCTGCATGTTATAATTCTACCTCCTGCCCTCCCGCTTATACCCAAGCAGGCAAAAGCAGAAAGGAAAGTATATAGAATATAGCTCAGACATGAGATCAAACCTACCTCACTCCCGTAATACTTTTGTAATCTTGGTAGCATATTTAACCTTGATGAGCTCCAGTTTCTTTTAAAAAGACTTAAAAATAATAATAATTCAAAAACTTGCTATGAGGAATAAATGAGGTAGTGAGAAAATTATACAGCACCTAATAGGTGCTCGATGAAGGGTAGCTGTTTTTACTGTGTTGAAACACATTGAACAATTTCTCCATTCCCAAAACACTGCTGAGTCTTTTCTTAGGCTCTCGGGCTCCTGGTGCTGGCAAGATCCCCACATGCCCTTGCTGAAGGAATTATTATGCCAGTGGGAGAAGGAACTAGTTATGGAAGCAGGGTAGGGCAAGGGGGCAGTTACAGAAGGTGCGCTGCCCATTGGTAGAATGAAACAATGACTGGGCCTCGGAGAGCCTGTGTGAAGCCTGGGAGAGTAGCAGGTGCAGAGACGCAGAATGGCCAGGCAGGATCTCACAGTTTCAGCATCCGATTTTCTTCTTTGAGCACCAGAACAAGCCCAGGCCCATCTTCCCACCAGTGAGAATGCATCTCCCATCTCTTCATGCAGATAAATTATTTGTGTTTCAGCAGAGAAAACTCATTCAAATGCTACATCCAGCACAGAAGAGAGGCTGGCGATGCTGAAGTCAACTTAACTGTGAAGTGTACTCACCAGGGCTCATACTGCTATCACATCCAGGGTGTGTGTGTGTGTGTGTGTGTGTGTGTGTGTGTGTGGGCTTATAAGAGACTCAAGGAAATAGTGTCAGGAGACCCACTTCACAAGTATGTTTATTATGATCTCCGCTGCTCAAGCTGCACAAAATAAATGTCTGGCATTTCCAGAAATTGCTATCGATTCTGCAGCAGATTTTACAAGGCCAATCAATAAGTTTCCTCTTTCCCCCTCTCCCCCTAGTGGGTATTTATTTGTGATCAAGCTTTCTGCTCCTCCTGTGCTTTCTAGTGCTTATAATTGGTACCGAATAAATGGATGATTTCATCATTTTCCAGGAAAAAAAAGAAAGGATAGAAAAGCTGCTACTAAAAACATCTCTCTCCTTCGTGCAAAAGCAAAACTGTGAGCATATATGTGTGTGTGTGTGTGTGTGTGTGTGTGTGTGAGAGAGAGAGAGAGAGAGAGAGAGAGTAGATAGATAGAAGATAGAGATAGAGAAAAGGTGTTAGAGGCAGAGATGGTGATACAATAGAGATACAGAAACTGAATTCAAGCATAGGTGCCAAGATGAGATCCTGAACTTAATAAGCCACAATTTTCTTCTCCTGTATCAAAATTATTCTGGGTACGAGAACAGGGGGACTGTTGTGATTTGGGTCTGAAATACCCCACAAAACTCTCATGTGCTCAGAAATAGGGTTTTCAGAGGCTGGTTGGATCACGGTGGCACTGTTAGGGATGGTGCTGGGAAGTGGGGTCTGGTCAGAAGGGCAGGTCTCTGGGTGCAGCCTGGGCGGGTCTGTCACCCTGCTGGCTCCTCCTTCACTCTCTGCTTCCTGACTGGCGTGACACGAGCAGGTCTCTACTCGGCTGTTTCATTCTGCCTTGGAGCCTGCTGGCCACAGACCATAACTTCTAGAACTGTGAGCCAAAATAAACCTCCTGTCCTCTGAGTTATGAGTGTCAGGAATTGTGTCTCAGCAATGAGGAACGTGACTAAGACAGGGCCAGAAAGCCACCTAGACCGTTCCAGTCACAAGTACTTCGATCATGGAAACTTTATGTACCCCCATCCCTAGCTCACTGACTAGACATGATCAGAGATAGATTCTTAGCCAGAGCACAATGTTACTGGCCAGCAAATGGGTGTGGGAGCAATGCCAACTGGAACTGCTGCTCAGAAGCCTGTGGCCAGACCAACAGCTTTCTCCTTGTTATGGCTCGAATTGTGCCCCCTCCAGAACCAAAAATATTGAAGTTCTAACCCCCAGAACCTCAGGATGTGACCTTATTTGGAAATAGGATCATTACTGAGGTAACCAAGTTAAAATATAGTCATTAGAGTGACTTCTTGCTCAATATGCTTGGAGTCCTTATGAAAAGGAGAAATTTGGGTACAAAGCGATGTATGCAGGGAGGCTATATGAAGATGATGGCAGAGAGTGGGGTTATTCAAGCCCAAAACACCAAAGATCACCATAAACTGAGAAGGAAGCCTGGAACGGGGTCTTCCTCAGAGCCCTGTTGACATCTTGATTTTGGATTTCTAGGCTCCAGAACGATGAGACAAAAATTTTCTGCTGTGTAAGCCACTCAGTTTGTAGTATTTCATAGCAATGGCCTTAGCTAATGAATACCCTCTTCTTCATCTGCAAGAAGTGCTCACCGGGGTCCAGGACTAAGGAATCTAGAACTTAGAGTCCAAAAAAAGTTACAGCTAGATGTGAGGCTCAGAAACCACTTTTGATTACCTACTCCCCCAAAATATAAAGGGTGCCCAAAATATACCTTGAATTAAAAAAAAAAGTACTGTAACAGACATTGCCATTAACCCCTGTAAAATATCCCCCCACACACTTTGAACACACTTTTCTCATCATTCTCAGCACTTTCTGAAGCAGCTCTCTTTCATGGTGTCTTTATGAGGTGTGATCAAAAATACCATGACTACTGCTCTCAAGCATCATCCAACAGAAAGGCGGGCTTCTAAAAATGTTTCATCCACCTGGCACCACGTGACTTCTGGCTCTTCCCCAAAGTCCAAATGACCACAAAACATGTAGTTTTTAATGAATTCGGGACATTGAGGCAGCCGGGACAGTGTGACTAAAGAGAACGTATATGGATGCACACAGACAGTACATACTCCCAAATCCCCAGAAAAAACAAACTCATTGCAATCGTGCAGAAAGTAAAATATCAACAAAACTCCATTAAACCAACCCTTTCTACCTAAAGGATAAGTCACGGTTCAGTTTGTTCTAAGATGGCGTAAGGATCATATATTTTCCACCAAGTTAGAATATAAAGGAAACTTCCGGGCACCCTGGCAAAATAATGCTAGGTGTTCACAAGACCTGTTTCACTTTTCCCTTCCTGGGTACAGAAGACTGTGTTTTCCACTGTCCTTTGCAACCAAATCGGGCCATGTGACTAGCTCTGGCTAATAGGCCTAATCAGAAGTGACGTAAGTGAAAGCAGGTATGAATCGTCTATGCTCCTTGTTCCCCTGTCACAAGACCCTAGAATTCATATGTTAAGAAAGTAGAGGTGCACATTAAAGTCACAGATTGGAAGGGAACTGCTCTGGAGAACCATGTGGCTCCCAATAAAGTTTGGCTAAGAAGAAAATAGATGTCTGTGAGATTTGGAGAGAATAATCTAACCTGATATTTTGGCCTAACTCAACTGATGATGCTCCCTTGCTTTTGTGATCCTTATTTGACTACTATGATATTCAAAAGCAAATAAACCATTAGGAAGATAATTGCTCAGAATTTCTCATGATTCTTGATTGCTTAGTAGACAGCCATTTGGAGAACACGGTGCCGCGACTCTGCTCTTGTATTTCCCCTGAGATAACAGACTGTCGACACTAGGATAAAGGAATTGTCTTTACACATTTCCAACTAGTCCCCCAAGGATGGCTCGGACTCTTAGGGAAAAAAAAGGCCTCTTACCTCACAAAGCAGCGACTCAGGCACAATTGTGGCTAAAATCAGGCTCCAGGCTACCTCCACTCACTGGCCTTCTCATTTCTACTCTCTTGAGTTCTGGAACAACAAAGAACAAGTCTAAACTTCTCTCCTCTGGGCTGGTGTTTTAATCAAAGGAGATTTCTTTCCAGAAACCTTGTTAATCAAGCTATCATTTATAAATCAAATCCCGATAGAATATCGGTCAAAGCACTGTACCAGTTAATTTGTTGTGTTAGGATTTTGTGATTAAAAAAAATATTTCATAAAAATGGAATTCCACCTGGGGCCTAACATTGCTCCATTTACAGAAAGATTTGCATGGCAGCAATATGTGTTTTATTGAGACTTAACCTCTCCATTGTGCTGTTAAGTGCCGGAGTATGAATGTGGGAAATAGCTTTCTATCACCATAAGCTCAGAGAAAAATGTCAGCAAAATGCAGGCAAATAGATTATGACTGCATGGACAGCCCTTTTCATAAGCTAATGGGCTGTCTAACCTATTCGAGACTGCTGTCCCCCACAGGGTCTTGGTAGCACATCGCCAAGGAGTTTGTTGAATTTGGCAAATTGATACATTGGCTTGTTTGACTTCCCATTTCCACGAATGATTGTTAAGGCACTTTAACAATACATGAATGTGCTTAGCTCGCCTAATGGAGAATTAGTTAAGGTAAATAAGTGATTCAGTTGAGAACTGTAATGCTAACACAGACAAAATCTACTCTTCATCCATTTGAACAGTAGACTTTCTCCACATTTTAACTGAAAAATTTCAAATGTGTGCACAGACGTAAGGCTTCTGCATTCTCTAATTCACATTTAAGACTCCTGCAGGAAAGACAACATACAACTTTACTTACAGGACCAAAAAATCAAATCAACATAAGGATTTAAAAAAACATTTAAAAAAGTTTAACCTCACTATAATTAAGTTTTTCTAACTTAAACTAGAATATCTGATATTGGCATGGCTGAGGAAACATTTTTATACACTCCTCATGGGAATATAAATTGAGGCAATCTCTCTGAAAGGCAATTTGGCAAATATTATTAAAAGCCTTTAAAGTATGCATACCCTTTGACCCAAACCCAGTGATTTTACTTCTAGGAATTTATCCTAAGGGCATGTGTAAAGATTTATTTTCAAAGATGCTTATTGTGACATTCTTTATAATAGCAGCAATTGGAAAAGAACCAAATAAACAAAAGAAATTTGGATTTTTAGCAAACATGATATTCTTCCATAAAATGTCATATGATATAGGTTTTTAAAATCATACTACTGAAGAATTACTGATATGAGAAAATACTTGCAATATACAGTGAAGTTAAATAAGTTTCAAAAAGTATTTTTAAGATACCAACTTTACCAACACCCATACAAACACAGATTAAAGATGTATCAATATTTAACAGTGCTTATCTGTGAAAATTGGGATTATGAGTGGTTTGTATTTCCTTCTTTATCTCTTCTGAAGTATGAACATTTTTCTGAATGTTTTACAGTAGCCACATAATATATTTGGTATACAATAATGTTATATGTTTAAGCCTATATGTTAAAAAAAATTCTGATTTTTCAAGGTCCATAATTATTATGAAATCAGGCACATTTTTCCCCAATGGCTTAAACCACAACACTAGTGAATCAATTCCTTTCTGGCATTTTAATTATAGAATTAAACATACTTCATCTTTTAAAGCAAGCTTGGAAATCAATGGACAACTCCACAATTGACCAAGATACCCATGGCAGTTCCATTTGAAATAAAGAGATTCGTGGAGTTTTTAAAGCTGAGGAGGGAGTATTGGTATGACCACTCAAGGGCATTTGATGTGGGTCTCCAAACAACTACAATTAGCTTCTAATTCTGACATTAAGTGGCAGGTTACTTGAGCACATCTCTTGGTCATTCTACGGGGTTCCCATACTTGTATAGATACACAGATGTCTTTAACAATAAGTGATCTGAAAGGTCAGCCTGTATTTATCTAAGACATCACCAAGGAAGTCACACATTATATATCTCTACCTTTGAGTCATTTGTAGCCTAGAATTGCAATAACAAATAGTCAATCTTAGTTAGAACAACATAAAGAAATGTATTTCCTTTTCCTTTTTTGGCTCTTTGTCTAGTGTGTGTGTGTGTGTGTGTGTGTGTGTGTGTGTGTGTGTTGGAAATATAACATGCACTCATGCACCGAGTGCATAAATTATAAATGTGCAGCTTAACAAATTACTGCAAATTGAACCCCTGTGTAAGCCTGCACGCGAGTTAAGAAACAGAACAGAGCCAGACCCCAGGAGGCCCGCGCAGCCCTTTTTCCAGGGACACTCCATCCCTCCCCCAGCGTCGCCGTTCTCCTAACTGGGATCGCTTCCTTGATTCGTTTTACAGTTTTACCATGTACATATGCATTTCCGAACCATATAATGTACTTGTGTTTATTTTTGAACTTTATATAAATAGACTCGTACAGGAAAATAAGTTGTCATGATAATGAATGTAACAAACATTTTGTAAAGCGTAAAGTATACACGCGTAAAGGCCATTATTTTTAGTAATACTGTTACGGGAGGGACGTACGCACTGAATCTCAACCCTTACAAGCAGGCAGCTGGTCTCACAATCTTGCTATTGAGTCATTTCCAGTCACATCCAGACCCTCTCTCCCTTCCAGATATAGTACAAACGCAAATCTGGGGTCCACTGGAGCTCTTTGTGGCTTCTTATGGACTTGGATGGAAAAGTACTTACCAGAGGCTGAGGGGGTCTGTAAATACCTGCTTTGTTCATAAACTAGCAGGCTTCCCTCTGTCGAGTGAGTTCCCCAGCTATTATCAGGGCTTTAAGGTCACATCTGGTTAATCGTTGGCTAGCAATCAATATACAGACAGCGATGGCTTTTGATAAGAGCTTATAATAAGGAATTTCAAGTTCAAGAGACTGGCTGTCTTTTGCTTTAGACGCTGAAGAGAAGGTGTAGGACCCCTTGCCTGTGGGGAAAAATACAGCCCCATTCGTATGCTAGCTGAATCAAGGATTATTTGTTTTTTAAAAATAACTCTCCTACCCCTCCTTGGACAACTCACTGAGTCTGTTGGTTCAGCTTTTCCAGTGCTGTCTATATTTTTTTTTTTCAATTCTAAAGAAATGCATCAACCTATTTTCTGGTATCTGAAGGCCTCAGGGTTACAGGTAACCTTTGTCCCGGTACTAGGACAATCCTGCTGCTCTTTGATGTTAGCGGCTACCTTGTGAACTGATCCGTGGGTCTCCTAGTGCCCCAGGCTCAGTATTGCAGTACGTTTCCCAGCTGGCACTTGGCCAGTACTTGCCATTCCTCTTGTGCAACCACCCATGTGTGTGTACATGAGCACACGCATGTGTGATTGGGTGGGTCGTGTTCAAGCGTGTGTCGGCAAACTCTCTGGCTCATTCCACAGGTAGATAGCATGACTGGAGACTGTAGCAATAATAATAAGAATGCCTTTCATGTAGGAAATGTGGGGTAACTAAGTGAAGAAAATGAGCAGTGCTTCACCTGGATCCCTACACCCACATTCCACCTCTTCTCACAGCTGAGTTCAGTTGAATTCTGCCTTCCGGCTCTATTCTGTGCTTTCCCAGGACCTGGATGAGACTTTGTTGAGCAGAACTTCGGAGGCTTTAGTCTAGATTCTCAAAAGATTCAATATTTTTTTTAATTTTTTATTTTTACCAAGAACATGTAATGGTACATTGTATACATAATGATCATAATCAACATGGTTATTTTGTACCTGTACATGAAGATTCAATATTTAAAGCATCTAGCTAATCCGATATCTGAGTTCAAATTTGTATGATTTGTTCGAGTCCCTTAGGCCCCCACTATGAGTATTCTGGTTTGAGTAACCGAAACAGCCAATATCCACTCCAGGGCTCTTGTAACTATTTCTACTCACATAAAGCATAGACATAACCCTCTTTAATTCTGGTAGTTAGCACTCTGCTTCTTGGCTTCTTATGTGGATCGGACCCTCCTTGAGCCAATATGTGACATTGTCTCACCACTGAAAGATTTTCAGTTGGAGTCACTACCTTTCCTTGCACACTTCTGGTCCTGACCAGCACTTCTCACTATATTCTCCACGTGTGCTATCTGTCCACTGGAATTTCTCATCCCACTAGTAGCTGGGTCTTCCCTTAGATCACAGTGGTGGGCATCTCTAATCTCTAGTTTCATTTTCTTCTCCTGACTCACCCTCCCCTACAGAAAGGGCCTTCAGTTTTAAAAGTAAATATAACAGAAATTAAAGGTAGAAGATTTTCAAAATAAGTAAATGAAAACAATCTAAATTCTGTTAAAGTCAGTATAAATGGAAAGACATACCATGTTCATTGATTAGAAGATTCAGTATCGTGAAAACAATCTAAATTCTGTTAAAGTCAGTATAAATGGAAAGACATACCATGTTCATTGATTAGAAGATTCAGTATCGTTAACATAGCACTTCCCTACAAATAGACATATCACCTGGGTGTGAGGACAAACCCCTGTAATCCCAGCACTTGAGGGGCTGAGGCAGGAGGATCACCTTCAGTTTGAGGCCAGCCTGGACTGCATAGTGAGACTCTGTCTCAAAAACAAAAAAACAGAGGTTGGGGATTTAGCTCAAGAGGCAGAGTGCTTGCCTAGCAAGTGCAAGGATCTGAGTTAAACCCCCAGCACCCACTCCAAAAATAGAAGTATCAAATTAAATAAATTCCAATTGAAATCCCTAGCAATTATTTTGATTTTAAACTTTATATGGAAACTTAAGAAGACTAAAATAACTAAAACAAACTTCTAAAAGAAGAATAAAGTTAGAGAAGTCACCATACCTGGTTTCAAGGCCATCTGTAAGGTATTCAGACACTATAGTATTGGTAAATAGATAAACACAGAAACAAATACAACAGAACAGTTGATTTTTTTATTGAGGCACAAAAGCAACAATTCATTTTCAAAAACTCACATCGAAACTACTGGATTCTATATGAAAATATGTGAACCACTTACACCTGAACCTCACAACTTAGAAAAAATTCCCTCAAAGTGGGTCAATTTAAGTAAAAAATTGTAAAATTTTTAAAAGATAAATGAGATAAATTTTCATAACCTAGGGTTGAGAAAATATTTCTTAGATGTGAATTAAAAACACAAAATTAACAAATGATAAATTGATCAAACTTTATCAAAAGTAAAATTATTTTTCTATGAAAGACAATATCAACAGAATGAAAAGATATGATAAATACTGGGGGAATATAGTTGCAAATCATATCTGACAGCAAACTATTATCTAGAATATGTGAAGAACTTTCAAAACTCAACAGTAAAAAATATACAACGTAATCTTTCAAAATGTGCAAAGACATAAATAAGCAGTTCCTCCTAGAGAATATACTGATGGCAAAAACATACAAGTAGAAATGCTCAACGTCATTAGTCTTTACGAAATAAAATTGAAATGCACATACATATGTGAATACCGAAAACAAAATTGATTTTTGAAAACTGATAACAACAAGTGCTGATAAGAATGCAGAACAACTGGTTTTCTCTCTCTCTCTCTTTCTCTCTCTCTCTCTCTCTCTCTCTCTCTCTCTCTCTCTCTCATTCTTGGTGAGAAAGTTAGAAGGTAAAGTACTTTCCAAAACAGTATGACAAATTCTTAGAGCATAAAACACACACTTACCAGATGACCCAGTAAAATATATGTTCACATGAAAACCTGATGTAAATATTAACATGCAAAGTGGAAACAACTCAAATTTTCTTCAGCATTAGAACAGATAAACAATAATGGTGCAGCCGCGTAACAGAGTACTCCTCAGCAAGAGCAAGATACAATTATTGCACACATCTCAAAACATGTTGAGTCAAAAAAAAAAAAAACATGTTGAGTCAAAGAAGCTGGATTTTAGAAGTTATATCCTGTGTGATCCCATTTATATGACATTCTGGAGAAAGCAAAACTATAAAACAGAAAACATAATAGCAGATGATACAGATTAAAAGTAGAAAGAAGATATGATCCCAAAGAGTAGCACAAGATTTTTTGAAGTGATTGAACTGTTTATCCTGATTTTCGTGGTAGTAGTACAAATCTATACAGAACTAAAACTCACAAAATGGCACTTTATAGTATATCGATTAAAAACTGAAGCTTGAAAAAAAAGCATTAGCATAGTGTGCCTGATTCCTTTTCAGTATAGATATATATTAAAAGAATCATTCTGTATTATGTAGTAATATATAACCCATTTTAATTTCAAAATATTGTAAGTAAATTTGATGTAATTAAATAGGCATCTGTATATCAACTTTCAGTGGTTGGCTTTTGTTGCACTGGATGGCTATAACAAATATAAAGACCTCCTGTTCTAGGGCATTTTTTATTGTTTTTAAGTTTTCCATATCAGAAATGATGTAATAATCAGTCTTGTAGCTAAATATCTGCACAAATCCTTAAACTTTTAAAAAATGTTTAGAGGTGGAATTGTTGGGCCAGGGGTATGAACTTTTTAAAGGTCTTTGACATGTTTGTCAAAATATCTTCCAGAAGAGCGCTCAAATTCCACTCTCAGGAGGTACAATATTCACTCCACCACATGCTCCTTGCTCAAATTCTGCTATTATGTGATTATAGATAGTTAATGCTTTGAAAAGTCCTTCTGTTTCAATACATGTGGAATCACCTTTGAACAGTAAAAGAGCCCACAGTGCCTCAAACTCAACCTGGCACATAGAAGGCTTTGTTGACTATTTCTGGAGTTTATTTTTGTAAGATTAAACAAATAACCTAGGTTTTTCTTGGGCAATTAATTTTTCTATTTAAAGCTGAACCTTTAGAGTTACTTAGGTTTTCAAGTAACACCACTAACTCAGTACCAGAGCAGTGGTCTCTAAATGTGTTTTATCAAACCTCTCTGAGAAATCAGTTTTGAATATTTTCCCCAGTACATTTATATGTATTTTTATATTTTATGTCTATGTACTCCTTTTCTTCTATACCTTGAAGAATGGTAAACTTAAACTTCTTTTTACTTTTTTTTTGGTTAAAGTAATCATAAGTAGAAACTCCAATGTTTCCTTCGCATTTTCTAAAGGATCATTCTTTACTTTCCCCCTGGGCCGGACACCTTTTTTAGATTACAGCCCCAAGATGCCCAGGCCCTCAGGGTTCTGTGCAGCTACTCCACACAGTGCAGAAATGGACAGAACCACCCCTGCCTTTGGGATGTTGTTTGCTGCCAGCTGAGACCAAAGCCATGAGAACTTCACAGATATTAGAGTTTGAAAGCAAGGGAGGGAGAGACTGCTTCTGCCTGGGGAAGAGAAGAGTCTTCCGGAAAGAGGAGGCCCTGAAACAGGTCATGAAGTACAAAAATAATTTCGTGTTCTATACCCTGAGGAAAGCCCTGTGTCTGCACGTTCTATTCCAGTTTTAGCAGTATTACAGGATGTTAGGGTGAGGAGGCTGTTAAGTGGGGGAGAGTCTGTACACCTGCCATGTATGACTGTTGGTGGGTTTTTCTTTGTGTCTTTTTTTTTCCTGTTTGTCTAATGTATATTTTTTCCTCCTGTTTCAGGACACAGTGACACACATTTCAGTTTTGGCAAAGGACAGCACTACATGAGTGTGGAGAGACAGACACCTCTGGTAGAGATGGCTGAATTTTGACAGAACAGTGTCTGATATTGCTTCATTATTTTCCTCTTTTTAAATATAAGAACCACACCTTCCAGACTAAATGATCTCCTACAGACAGGTGATCACCCAAGATCTTTTTCCTTTCACTGTCTCTGAAGTAGCCAGGTATATTTAACAAAATTCACAAAAATCCTAAATTCATGGGACTCCTTCAGTGGTCTTAAAATACAGCATGGAACTTGTCACTACCCACATTAGCAGCTCCAGTGAATTTTTCTTACCTATAGAATAAATCTCAAATTCCCCATGCAGGATTCAAAGAACTCCAAATTCTGACTTCCCGCTTGATGCCACTTTCCTCCTACCTCTACCACACACACCAAATCATAGGCTCCTCCACACACACTAGCTTTATGCCCCATAACTCAGCAAACTCCCTACCGCCCTGTCAGGTCTCAGTTTCCCTCATCTCTGTGTCCCAGTTCAGAAATTAGAGGAGCCAAAAGAAGAAATAAGATATATTATGTACATGTATCAATTCCCCAAGATGAATACAATCATTATGTACTACAAACATGTACTAATAAAAATTTGAAAATCTTTACATAATAAAACATATTTGCCACTCAGTCAGGACAAAAAAAAAAAAGAAGAAGAAGAAGAAAACCAACCCTGTGAAGTTTCCATACTCCTATGTTCTTCCTTCCCTGGCAAAATCAAACTTAGCCTCATCCTCCCTTGAGTCTTCTCTCTCTCTCTCTCTCTCTCTCTCTCTCTCTCTCTCTCTCTCTCTCTCTCTCTCTCTCTCTCTCTCTCTCTCTCTCTCTCTCTCTCTCTCTCTCTCTCTCTCTCTCTCTCTC
>PVJO010017481.1:0-39123 GCA_004026905.1 Hystrix cristata | reverse complement strand
AGTGAACAAGACAGACAATAAGGATATAAGCAAATATTAATCAGGTACTATGAAGAGAAATCAGGGTGTAAAGACAGACTGTGGAGAAAGTTTGTTCCTCAAGAAAAGGTGGGGTTGGGGATATAGCCCAGTGGTTAGAGTGCTTGCCTAGCAAGCACAAGGCCCTGAGTTTGATCCCCAGCACCAAAAAAAAAAAAAAGAAAAGAAAAGGTGGTTATAGAAGGCCTATTTGAAGTGGTATCATAAGCAGAGACCCTAATGAAGTAAGCATGTAAGCCATGTGACTATTTGGGGAAGAAACACTCTGAGCAGTATTAAAGGCAAGTGAAGAGGCCCCAAAATGCTAATATATATGGTACATTTGAGGGTTAGCAGAGAAGCCAGCAAGAGTTACATAGTAATTAAGAAGAGTACAAAGAAATTAAATAGAGAAGAAAGCCAGAGACTGGTTCATAAAGTGTCCTTATAGCCTGGCATGGGTATGTAAATGGAAACCATTAGAGAGATTGAGAAGAGGAGTTGCATAATTTGACTGACCTGTATGAAATATGGAGCTGCAGTATAAAGGTTAGATTGAGGAGGATGGAAGGGTAGGGGACACAGAGAGACCAGTTAGGTTGTGTTCCAGTCTTGGACTAGTGTCACAGCTAATGAGGAAAGGGTTAGGTATTGGATTTAGGGTCTATTTTGAAGGTAGAGAAGTTAGGATCTCCTGATACATTGGATATGAGTAGAAGGAAAAAGAGTAAAGATTTATTCCTGGATTTTTGACCTGTCCAAGACCAAGAGATGAGGCATAATGGAGGAAGAACAGGTTTGGAGAAGTATGGAATTGACTTTTATTTTGTGCATGTGAGGTTGGAAGTGTTCGGTTGGCAATTAGATATCTAAGTCTGGACTTCAGGGTACGATTTAGGACTGGAAAAATTAATTTATGAGTAATGCGGGAATAGCAGTGAATTGGATGAAATTACCTAGTGCAGCTAGAGAAGATAGCAAAGGACCAAGCCCTGGGCAATGCCAGCGTAAAGAAGTAGAGGAGGAAAGGAAAAACCAGTAAATGACAGCGAGGGACTTGCCAGCCATCTAGAAGAAAATTCAGGAGACGAGTATGCTAGGAGCCAGGCAATGAAAGTGTTTCAGCAAGGCGAGAGTTATTTCCACGTGTTCTCACTTACATAAGGAAGTTTAAAAAGTTAGCTCATGTAAGTAGAGAGTAGAATAGTGGTTACCAGAAGCTGGGAAGAGTGGGTCAAGGGTGGGGAGAAGATAGCTGTCAGGTATAGAGGTGTCATTGAATAGGAGGAATTAGCATTATGGGATAACTGTGGTTGACAACAATTCATTGTGTATTTCAAGAGCTGCTGGAGAGGATTTTGAGTTTTTCCCAATACAATGAAATGATAAGGGTTTGAGATGATGTGTATGCCATTTACCCTGGTCTAATCACTGCACATTGTATACATGCATAAAGATATCACATTATACCCCGTAAATATGTTCAACTATGTGTCAATTAATTTTTGAAGTTAAATAATAAAATCAGAAATTCAGTTCCTCAAAAACAAGAGTGTTTAATGGTTATGGAATGTTGTCTGTTACTTGTAAAACAGAAGCTTTAGGCCATTTGAAGTAAACATGATAGATTCCCCAATGAGTAAACTCCCATTTGGAAACTTCTTTGTGTTTTCACATTACATTAATACTCCAAATCATTTTCCATATTGTTTTTCAGAAAATGATATTTTGGTCCTTAAGATCATTTAAAACTTTGAATTGTGAGAAGGGATTTGATTTTTTTTTGTGCTGTTTTCCATGAAATTCAACCCCTAACAATGGTCAGATCATTGAAGAAACTTTTCTGAAATTAAATTTATTTTTCAGGAGAAAAACATTCCCTTAGGTTTGTCTTTTTGTTCAATAATATTCCCCTGGATTTTTTTTTCTCTTTTTGTCCATAATTCTCTTTCCTTTGTCAGTTTTTTAACCCTCATCAAATTAGGTATATGGCTGTGCAAATGACCCAAGTCTGATTATTTGAAAAATCTGCTTTGGAGATTCTTTATGGCAAAAAACCAAAGATTTAAATAAGAATTGCTGTTTTGTTTAATGCAAAAGATATCTGAAAAGAAAGGAAAGGGAGGGTGTTGGGGATTTAGCTTAGTGGTAGAGTGCTTGCCTAGCATGCGCAAGGCTCCGAGTTTGATCCCCAGCACGCCCTGTCCACAAAAAGAAAGGAAAAGGAAATAGAAAATTTGGTTATTACTGCAATTGTACAAAAAGAATCCTTTCTTTACCAATGTTTGTGGAAAACTTTTGGCATTATTAATATTGACTTATGTTCAATTTCTCTAAAATTGGTATCCTATTTTAAAGATATCTTTTAAATTGATGTTACCTTTCCTTTTGTTTAAATTATTAGTTCTTTTAAATACATAGAGCCTATATTTTGACCATGTAAAAAGTCATCTTTCTCTTAAAGATGGACAACAATGTTGAATATATCGTTGACTTGAATGACCAATGTTTTATTTTTATAGTACTCAGAAAAGGATATCTTTCCAAAGGACATAATAATAATGTGAATTAAAGTCTGCTTTTAAGCATAAAACAAAAAACAAACTTATTCAGCTTGCCAGAAAAGATATTAGCATATCTCACTAGATTTGGTGTATAGAGCTGAAGGCTAGATCTCAGAGTCCTTTGTTCCTTCTGGTTTATATTATTAATGAATTGTATGACCTTTGAAAAGTCAGGTAACTCCTTTGCCTCCTGATTTTTCTTTTGGTAAAATTTAGACTTGAATGTCAGTCTTTCCAAGGTTAGGCATCTAAAATGATACGACATCAATAAAATTGCATTAAGAAGCGGAAAGGGGGAAAAGGTGCAAAAGCATTTCCTACCTTTGATGTATATCTAATCAAAGTATTTATAGAAATATAATTGAACACTATTCCAGAAGGTAATAACTCGCCAAGATGATTTTTATTTTGTGTAATTTACCTTCCTGGATGAACAAGTTGCCTGAGCCTTCCTGAACAAAGTGCAGAAGGTATGATTAAGTGAACAACTATAGACATTCTGGTCATTTATGAGTATTCCAGTCCTGAATACTGTGACACAGAATCACCTATGAAATTGAACAAGTCTGAATGTCCCTTGTATCTACTATTTATAGGCAACTTTCTGTTACCTGGGGTAATGAGGGAGAAGATAGTGTATGATTTTTTTTTTAATTTGCCATTCCAGCTCATAAAAATTACAAATCAATTATTGTTCTATTTATTATCGGCTTTCTGTACTAAGTTAAATCCCAAACTTGGTCACCAGTTTCTGCATAATCAGTTGAAAAATTATAATGAGGAGGAGTTCTAGATGGCATACAAGGAACTCAATGAAATTTCTAACCAGAGAAATACTTGTTTCATTGGTCAGAATTAGCAAAGGCAATTAGTTAAGGCCTTTGAAGAGTGATCAAAGGATTTACAGAACCCAGTAACAATAGTAGGTGCCTGTCTTAGTTACTTTTCTTATTAAAGGAGGGAAGGTTTATTTTAATTTACAATTTGTAGAGGTTTCATTCCACAGTTCGCTGGCTCCAAGGCAGGGCAGCATAGCAGAGGGACATCATGAAGGAGAAACAATCCCTGTCAGGGCAGGCAGAAAAGCAGCAAGCAGCAGCCTCCGCTTCTCTTTTATTCCATTCAGGCTACAAGCCTGTTGGTTGGTGCCACCCACACCCAAGTTGGGGCTTCCTGTTATTCACTCCCAGAATATGCTAAAGCAGGCAGTGGACTAATGTAGTTATCACACACCCTTAATCCATACTCACATACCCTAGGTCCAGCCACCTCTGAAAAGCCCCACTTATGAGCATATGAGGCTTTGAGGGGACATCTAGATACAAGCCATAACAGAGCCTATAACATCTGAGCCAAAGGCTGCACCCATTTCCTCCTTCAGTTCTATGTTGCAGGATGACTACTGTGGAAGACATATGCCAGTGTACTTGGCAGCAAAGTAATACCATTTCCCTCATACTCTAGAGGTTTCTGCCAAGAAGAGGTTCAGAGCAAGCCTCCAAGACTAGCCAAATCCTAACCCTCCCTGAGAGGCCTGACTTCTTTTGGATTGTGGAGGAACTTAACGTTTCCAGGAAACTGTTCATAGCAATAAAATAACCAGGTAGCAATCTGTGAAGGCTAACAGCATGGTATGGTACCAAAAGAGGAAGAGCAGCCAAAATATTAACAGGGAGATCAGAGAGAGACAGCAAAAGAAACCTTGGTAAAATCATGGTCATACTTGGTCATGTGAAGGAATGTGCATATAACTAAGATTGCACTTTCTCAGGAGCAGTTGATGAAGACACTGCTTTGCTATTACACTAGTCCTTGGCCAAATGTAGAGCAAACTTGTAAACTCTCTGAGTCGTGAAAGCAGTCTCCATGCCACACAACAAACAGTAAAGAATGAAAACCATCTTGACTCAGGGTCTTAAGCACAACTTCTCATCAGTCAGTGGCTTACGGTTAAATATTCTGACCTGAGAGTAACCCATAGGAAGCCAGATATAAAGGTAAAAATTTTTAAAACATGAATAGCAATGTGAGAGACACACACTTTGGGGGAACAGACTTAATAGAATTAATTCAGCCAGGTCACCAAACAATAAAGCAAACAGTGACAAATCAGTGACAAATCCTAGAGCAGAGAGAATCAGTATCCAGAGTTGCTACAATAGAGACATGTAAAAAACAGGAACCCGTGACCCATGTACAGGAAAAAAGACAATAGAAATTTCTTTTTAGGAGGACCAGATATTGAACCTAGTGGATGGGGACTTCAAAGCAGCTATTAAAAATATGTTCAAAGAACATAAAGAAACCATGTTTAAATAAGAAAAGGAAGATTTGATGAATATGTATCAATAAAGGATAAAAGTACACAAATATACTTATCACTTCCATACACAGAAATGGAAGTATGGGCTTGTAAAAGATCAAAGGAAAACCAACAGGACCTTAGAAAAATGTACACATTAAACAACAGATTCATAAGAAAAAGAGAAAGGGCCGGGTGTGGTGGTGCACGTTCATAATCCTGGCACTCAGGAGGCTGAGGCAGGATCACCATGAGTTTGAGGCCAACTTGGGCTACGTTGTGAATTCAAGGCCAGTGTGGATTACATAGGTGAGACCCTGTCTCAAAAAAAGAAAAAGAGGGACAGAAAAAAATTTGAAGAAGTAATGACTAATGATGCCCTAAATTTATTGATAACAATCTACACTTCCAAGAACCTCAAGGAAATACAAGCAAATCAAATCTATTCTATGTTATATAAAACAGAAACTAGGATTTACCCCAAGAATGCCAGGTTGATTTAACATCTAAAAATCAATCAATACATTATATCAACACATTGTTTTAAAAACATAAAGGTTAATAAATGCAAAGACATTCCTTGTTCGTTAAGAAGACATTATAAACTTATTGTAAACATAGCAATACTACAATTTTAATGCCGCTTCTATCAAAA
Source organism: Hystrix cristata (assembly GCA_004026905.1). NCBI lineage: Eukaryota > Metazoa > Chordata > Mammalia > Rodentia > Hystricidae > Hystrix > Hystrix cristata. The sequence goes on along the minus strand of PVJO010017481.1, from coordinate 33,584 downwards.
TTCCAGTTCGCATTTACATAAATTGACAAACTGATTCTAAAATTCAAATGGAGCCAGGTGTGGCAGCCCACACCTGTAATCCCAGCACTCTGGAAACTGAGGCAGAAAGACCACCACAAATTTGAGGCCAGCCTGGGCTATATAGTGAGTTCAAGGCCAACCTGAACTACCAAGAGAGACCCTGTCTCAAACAGCCATAAAAATAAAATTCAAGTGGAAATGCAGGGGATCCTGAAAAACCAAAACAATATTTTAAAAAACCTAGTTTGAGAAGTCACACTTTCTCCTTTCAAAATTCATTACAGCCAGGTGTGGTGGCACACCCCTGTAATTCCAGCACTCCGGAGGCCTGAGGCAGGAGGATCACTGTGAGTTCGAGGTCAGCTTGGGTTACATAGTGAGTTCAAGGCCAGCCTGAACTACACAGTGAGACCTTGTCTAAAAAAAAAAAAAAAAAAAAAAAAAAAAAAAAAAAAAAAAAAAAAAAAAAAAAAAAAAAAAAAAAAAAAAAAAAAAAAAAAAAAAAAAAAAAAAAAAAAAAAAAAAAAAAAAAAAAAAAAAAAAAAAATCCAAAAATACGATCTGAAGAGAAACCAGAGTATAAAAAAGCCCCCAAATACAAAACTCATTACAAAGTTAAACTAATCAAGACAATGATGGTGCTGACATAAGGATAGACATGGATCAATTAAATGGAATTGAGAATCCAGAAATAAGCCCACATATCTAGAATCGATTTGATTTTCAACAAAGGTGCCAAGACAGTTCAATGGAGGAAAGAATAATCTTTTCGACAAATGGCGCTGGCACAACTGGATATCCCCATGTAAAAGAGTCTGGACCCTTGTGTCATAGCGTATACAAAAATCAACTCAAAATGGATCAAAAATTTAAATGTAAGGTCTAAAACTATAAAATTCATAAAAATTGGAGTAAATTTTAGTGACCTTAGACAGTGAGCAACAAAATGACTTGAAACTTATCAAAATTAAAACCTTTTGTGTTTCAAATGACACCACTGCAAACATAAAGTGAAAACTCACAATAGGAGAAAAAAATTTGCAAATCATATGTCTGATAATCATCTTTTATCCAGACTATATGACAAACTCTTACAACTCAGTAATTTAAAAATTAATTAAAAAGTGGATCAAGGATCCCGAATAGCCATTTCTCCCAAGAAGATGTGAATGAATAACAAGAACATGAGAAGAGGTTGGGGATTTGGCTCAGTGGTTAGAGTGCTTGCCTAGCAAGCACAAGGCCCTGAGTTTGATCCGCAGTACCAAAAAAACAAAAAACAAAACAAAAAAAAGAACATGAAAAGATACTCAGTATCATTAATCATTAAGTAAATTCAAAACCACAGTGAGCTACAACTTATTTTATAGGATGCCTAGATAAAGAAGACAGTAACGTGGATTGATGGCAATGTGGAAAAGTTGAAATACATTGCTGGCCTAATAGTAAATGGTGCAGCCAGTTTGGAATAAAGTTTAGTAGATCCTCAAAATTTTAAACATGGAGTTACTACATGACCTTCAATTCCATTCCTGGATATGTACCTTACAGAAATGAAAATTTATATCCTCACAAAAACTTGAAAATTATAGCAACATTATTTTTTCATTTTTTATTACAAAAATTAAAATCTATCCAAATTTATGCAAATGTACAGACCATAATACATGGTGCCATTTGCATGTAATAGCAAGCAATTAAACACGTAGATGCAGTATTAAGTTGCAACTACATAAAGTTAGCTGTAGTCCATACTATATGTGTTACTGTTTTAAATTTGGGTTATTAGGCTCCTGTTTTGGGCATATCTTTATTCCTCTATATTCCTGTTCCCCTCCCCCTTTCCCTTTTTCTTGTTCTCTTGGACCCTTTTGCTATTGGATGAGATCTATCCCCTTGTCTCTTTGTATTCATATTTTATCATTTTCTTTGCTTGTATTTTGCCTCACTCAAATGAGGGATACCATACGGTATTCAAGATTGCAATCCTGGTTTATTTCACTCAACATTGTACAGCAACATTATTTTTAATCGCCAAAAGATGGAAATAACCCAAAATGGTCAAATGATTAATAAATAAAGTATGCTCTATGTAATGGAATACTGTTGGCAAAAAAGAAAAAAAGTGTTGCATAGCTCAACATGGACAAACTTCAAAGACATGCTTTGTAAAGTAAGCCAGTCACAAAAACCCTTATTGCATGACCCGGTTTATGTGAAAATTGTAAGCAAATCTATAAAGACAAAAAATAAACTGGGCATGGTGGTGCACGCCTGTAATCCCAGCAGTTAGGAGGCAGAGGCAGGAGGATTGCCACGAGTTCGAGACCACCCTTTAGTACAAAGTGAGACCCTGTCTCAAAAACAAAACAAAACAAAAAAGACAAAAACTAGTTAAGTGATTGCTTAGGGGCCTATGACTGATGAGAAGTTGGGAGGAGACAAGTAATGACTGATAACAGATAGGAGGTTCCAGTTTTGAGCTGATGAAAATTTTAAACTTTAAATATAATGTTAAAATCACTGAATTGTACACTATAAGTGGATGAACTTTATGTTTTGCAGATTATATCAATAAACTTGAGTTTCTCAGGTCCTGCTTTTGGAAAAGGATGAGATGAGTAATCTTAGAGATCTCATATTTGTATGGTGATCATCTTAACTGTATAATAACAGACATTTAGAAAAATTATGGTCATAAAATCATTTTCTTTTTCTTTTCTATCTCACTTCGTTTCCTTTTTAAATTTTTGGCCCCGCCCCTTCTCACCTCGCCTCTTGTGGTGGTGCTGAAGATTGCACTCAGGGCCTTTGTTCTGAGCCACATCTCCAGCCCTTTTTCTATTTTTTTTATGTTGACACAGGCTCTCGCTAAATTCTACAAAGCTGGGCTCAGACTTGAGATCCTCCTAACCTCAGCCTCCCAGAGTGTTGGGATAACAGGTGTGCACCACCTCGTCTAGCTCATTAACAGTATTTACTTTTCTTGTATGTCATGCCTTGCCCTCTTTCAGTCTAAGTTTGGAATATGCAAATAAAATTATGTGTGATAATTGCACAGCTATCATGTAGGAATTCTTAAAGGTGAATATCAGATTTATGTGTCTATTGAGACATTTTAGGGCCAGTCGGGAAAACAGATATGCTGGAATAATTTTCTAGAGTATGTATAAATGGAAATAGATTGTGAAATTGCGTGGAGGTGAAAGTTGCTGTAACATTCCTCTTAAAAAAGTTTTTGGCCAAACAGGCATGGAGGGTGGCCACGTGACGTGGGACGAGGCTGAGCCAGCTTCAGGCGCTATGCAAGGAGGAGGCCACTACAACCAAAGCCGGCACTGCACAACCAACTGAATTGCCTCAAGATGAAAGGATTGGCCCTCCAATCGATGCTGAGTGCCAGAACAGGGGAGAGATACTGTTTTCTCAACCCACGTGTGAACAGTCACATGATATGTTGTAGACAATGAAGTATCAGCCAAACTGTACTAGAGTAGAGCCCACAGAACTTTGTGATGGAAGAAGAGGAGAAAGAAGAATCAGATTCCTAAGCGGGGACAAGAGCCTGCATTAATTACACAAATTAAATTTCTAAGTCCTTGTACAAATGGTCACATCAATAACTCAAGCTTCAGGATGTTTTAACAAAACTCATGACTACTTCCCTACCTCAGGTCAATCTCCAGTGCTGGAAAAAAGAAAACTAGTGACAGAAAATCAAGGATTCATTGTCCTAACTTTGAGCAGTTTGGATGGTATGGTGTCTGTAATTTGGTCAGATTCAGTGTTTTATGTTCAGAATTTCCTCTGAGATACTATTGAGGAAGTCTGTCATTTGCAAAGAAAGGGTAGATTCTAAATAAAAACTAGCCCGTCTAATCCACAATACCTCTTTTAAGAAACCAATTAAAAGCTGCTTGCATGTCACTGAATCCTTGTGACCAGTTAGGCTACAATCTCGGAAAGAGAGATGACAAAGAGAAAGGCAAGGGGCCACTTGAGAACACAGGCTGCTGCCGCCTCTCCAGCATAGAACACACTACCTACCTCAGGCTGCTTCGTGTGGCCGTCACCACATCTAACTCAAAACACTGGTGAAGATGCTTAGAACTAGATTAGAGACAAGTAGCCATCACGGAGCTTACAGGTTTACAGGTACCAAGAGAGAAAGTAGCAGTTACTCTCCGAGGAAAAGAGTAGGATGGCTTAAAACCCACCTCTGGCCCTTAGAGAGGAAATATGCTATTAAAGAAGAAATCACTGTGGTTACAAGATTGGATTTTTTATGTGTCAGAAGCCATTTAATATTTTAAAAATAGAATAAATTCACAGGAATAATTTACTACAAATCCAGTGGTACTTCAAAATTATTGACTCAAAGAAACATGTTTTTAAAACTAAAAGGAAACAAGTGGGGGTTGGGGATTTAGCTCAGTGCCCACCCAAGCAGGTATAATCAGTATTTTGTATTATTAAATTTCTTTAAGCACTTCTTTTTGTTTGTTTAGTTGGGTTTTTTTTCTTAATTTTTCATTTGTTGATCATTTGTTTGTTTGAGACCTGGTCTTGCTACATAGTTCAGGCTGGCCTCAAGCTCACTATGTAGCCCAGGCTGGCCTGGAACTCACAGTACTCCTCCTGTCTCAGCCTCCTCCTGAGTGCTGAGATTATGAACATGAACCACCGTACCCAGCTACTTTAAGCACTTCTTAAAGGCTAGTTTTGGCAAGATAACTCTTTTACATTTGTACTGTTATTCTGGTGAAATACACATAGCATAATTTTTAACCATTTAAAAGTATATAACTGAGGTACCAATACATGTTCTTGGTAAAATAAATAAATAAACAAAAACAAAAAATAATAAAAGTATATAATTGAGGGACATTAGCTACATTTATAATATTGTGCAACCATCACCAATATCTAGTTTCAGAACTTTTTCATTACCTAAAAAAGAAACCTCATACTCATTAAGTAATTATTCTTCATTTATACCTTTCTTCCAACCACAGGCAATGTATGTTCTGATCTTTATGGATTTACCTGCGCTGGATATTTCATCTGGAATCATACAGTGTACAATATTTATGTCTGCTTCTTTCACTTAGGATATTGTTTTCAAGGTTCATCCCTTTTGAAACATATCAGAACTTCGTTCTTTTATATGGCTGAACAACAGTCCAATAGTATAGATGTGTTGCATTTTGATATCTATTTATTAATTGATGGACATTTGTGTTGTTGTCACCTTTGGTTACTGTGAATAGTGCTACAATGAGTGTTCATATACACAAATTTTTGTTTGAACATCTGTTTTTCAATTCCTATGGGTATATATCTAGCTGTGGAATTACGAGGTGTCATATATGGCAATTCTGTTTAACTTATAAGGAACTACCAAACTGTCTTCCAAAGTGGTTGTACCATTTTACATTCCCATCAGCAATGTATGAGGGTTCTGTTTTCTCCACATTCTCACCAACACATATTTTTTTTTAAACTGTAGCTTGCTAGTTGGTATGAAATGTTATCTCACTGTGATTTTTATTTGCATTTACCTAGTGACTAATGATGTTGAACAGCTTTTTATATTTTCATGAACATTGGTTTATCATTTTTGTCTATCAAAATTCTTTGCCCATTTTTAAATTGGATTGTCTTTTTTTGTTGTTGAATTATAACTTCTTTACACATTCTGAATACAAGACATACTTACCAGGTATATGATTTGCAAATAGTGGATTGTCTTTATACTTTCCTGGTAGTATCCTTTAACACATAAAGGTTTGAAATTTTGATGAAGCCCAGTTTATTTTTTTGTTAATTGCTTGTGTTTTAGGTATCATGTCTAAGATACCGTTGCCTAATCCAAGATCACAAAGGTTTATGTCAGTGTTTTCTCCTGAGACTTTTACAGTCTTAACACTTTATGTATTTTACCTCTGTTTAGTTATTTTTAATATGATGTGAGGTAGCAGTTCAAATTCATTCTTTTACACAGGGATATCCATTTTTCCCAACATCATATGTTGAAAAGGGTATTCTTTCCACCTATCAAATTTTCTTGGCATCTTTGTCAAAAGGATGACTAGAAGTATGGGTTTCTTTTTGAACTTTTAGTTCTACTGCCATGGGTATCTCTCTCTCTCTCTCTCTCTCTCTGCTGAGAATTGAACCTAGGGCCTCGTGCATGCTATTCACATGCTCCACCACTGAGCTACACCCCCAATTCCTATATGTCTCTTCTTAATGCTGGTACCAGACTATCTTGATTAGTGTAGCTTTGTAGTGAGTTTTGCATTAGGAAATTGTGAGTCTTCTAAACTTTTTCTTCTTTCCAGAATTTTTTGGCTATTCTGGGTCCCTTCCATTTCCATATAAGGTTTGGGATTATATTGTCAATTTCTGTAAAACAAAACAAAACAAAAAAGCCAGTTGAAGTTTTAATAGGAATGACATTGAAACTATAGATCAGTTTGAGGAGTATTGAAATTTTAACAATTTAAAAATTCTAATACATGGACACTAGTTATCTTTCCATTTATTTAAGTCTGATTTTCAAAAATGTTTTGTAGTTTCTTCCATACCAATGTTGTACTTCTTTTGTTCAATTAATTCCTAAGTATTTTATTCTTTTTGATACTATTACAAATGGCATATTTCTCTTAATTTTATTTTTGCATTGCTCATTACAAGTGTTTTAGTATTTTGATTTTATATCTTGCAGCCTTGCTCAACTTGTTTAATATCCCTAATAGATTTTAGTGGATTTATTTGAATTATCTATATACTACCTCATGCAAATAGAGATTTTTTGCTTCTTTTCCAGTCTAGATGTCTTTTTATTTCATTTTCTTGACTAATTTTTCTGGTTAGGACCTCCAGTACAATGGTGAATGGAAATAGGGAGAGAAGACATCCTTTCATTGTTCCTGATTTCAAGGGTGAAGCTTTCAGGTTTTCAACATTAAGTATGATATTAGTTGTGAGATTTTGGTAAATGCTCTTTATGGGTTTTAGGGAATTCCCTTGTATTCTTAGTTTGTTGAGGGCTTTTGTTGTGAAAGTATGTTGAATGTTGTCAAGTGGCTTTTCTACATCTACTGAGATGACTGAATGGTTCGGTTTTGCCCTTTTTTAAAATATGGTGTGGTACACTCATCGATTGTCATATGTTGACCCCATATTACACTCCTAGGATAAATTCCATTTGGTCATGGTATGCAGTCCTTTTTACATATAAAGATCATCTATTTCAATTTTCTGCAGGGTTTTTTTTAATCATGAATGAGCATTGGACTTTGTCAAATGATTTTTCTGCATCTATTGAGGTGATCATATGGTTTTGTATCACATTTATTGATTTGCATATGTTGAACCATCCCTGCATCCCTGAGATGAATCCTACTTGGTCATAGTGTATAATCTTCTTCATTATTTGTTGCATTCTGTTTGCCAGTATCTTACTGAGGATTTTTGCATCTATGTCCATTAATGAGATTGGCCTGTAGTTCTCTTTTTTCACTAGATCCTTCTCTGGCTTTGGTATCAGGGTAATGCTTGCTTCCAGGAATGAGTTTGAGAGTATTGCTTCTCTTTCGATTTTGTTGAAGAGTTTGAGAATTAATGGCATTAAATCTTCTCTAAATTTCTTGTAGAATTCATAAGTGAATCCATCAGGACCTGGGCTTTTCTTTGTTGGTAGATTTTTAATTACATCTTCAATTTCATTGGCTGATATTGAGTTGTTTAGAATCTTTATATCTCCTTCATCCAGCTTTGGTAATTCATATGTATCTAGGAATCTGTCCATTTCTTCTATGTTTTCCATCTTATTAGAATAAAGTTTCTCAAAGTAGGTATTGATGATTCTTCTGGATTTCTGCAGGATCTGTTGTGATTTCACCCTTTTCATTCCTAATTGCATGGATTTGAGTCTTTTCTTTCCTTTCTTTGATAAGGTTGGCTAAGGGTTTGTCAATTTTATTTAATCTTTCAAAGAACCAACTCTTCGATTCATTGATTCTTTGTATTGTTTTCCTCACCTCAATGGCATTAATTTTGACTCTAATTTTCATAATTTCTTTCCTTGTATGAGCTTTGGGCTTGACTTGTTCTTTTTATAGAAGCTTGAGATTCAACATTAGGTTGTTTATTTGAGTTCACTCTGTTTTTCTGATATGGGAATTTACTGCTATAAACTTCCCTCATAGAACTGCTTTCATTGTGTGCCGTAAGTTTCAGTATGTTGTAGTGGCATTATAGTTTAATTATAGAAACTGTCTAATTTCTTCTTTAATTTCATCCATGAACCTTTGGTTGTTCAGGAGGGTGCCATTTAATTCCCATGTGTTTATGAAGTTTTCGTGGTTTTTTTTTATCATTTATTTCCACTTTCATTGCACTATGGTCTGATAGTATGCATGGGATAATTTCAGATTCTTTGCATTTACTTAAGCATGTTCTGTGAGCTAGTAATGTGGTCTGTTTTGGAGACCGTCCCGTGTGCAGCTGAGAAGAATGTGTATTCTGATGTTGCAGAGTGGAACACTCTGTAGACAGCTACTAAGTCCATTTGTTCAAAAGTTTGGATTAGTTCTGAAATTTCTCTGTTGATTTTTTTGTCTAGTTGATCTGTCTATTTCTGACAGTGGGGTACTAAGGTCCCCTATTACAGTTGCATTAGTGCTTATTTGGCTTTTCATGTCCATTGTATTTGTTTTATATAGTTGGGTGCACTGATATTTTGTACATGTATATTTATAATTGTTATATCTTCCTCTTGACTGTTCCTTTTACAAGGATGTAGTGATCTTCTTTGTCTCTCTTAATCAGCCTTGGCTTTAAATCTACTTTGTCTGTAAATAGAGTAGCTACCCCTGCTTTTTTCCAGGTTCCTGTTGTATGAAGTATTGTTTTCCATCCTTTGACTGTCAGTCTATGAATTTCTTTTTTAATTAAATGTGTTTCTTGTATGCAGAATATTGTTGGATCTTGCTTCTTGATCCATTCTGCCAGTCTGCTTCTTTTGACTTCTGAATTGAGTCCATTTACATTGATGGTTATAACTGATATGTATTGACTTACCATTATCATTTTATTTCTGTATAGTTAGTTCCCTCTTTTCCTCTCTGTTTAATTACTTGCCTAGCCTAGTGGATTCATTCTGTTGGTGTTCCTGGAGTTGTAGCCCCCTTTATCTCTTTTTAGAATGTTCTTCAGAACATTTCGTAGTGCTGGTTTGGTGGTCATGAATTTCTTCGGGTGTTCTTTGATATGGAATTATCTAACTTCATCAATTTTGAAAGATAGTTTTGCAGGGTCCATCAATCTGGGCTGGAAGCTGTTTTCTTTTAGGGCTTGAAATACTTCACCCCAAGCTATTCTTGACTTGAGGGTTTGTGTTGAGAAGTCTGCTGTGATTCTGATGGGTTTTCCTTTATAGGCAATTTGTTTCTTTTCTCTAACAGCTTTTCATATTCTATTCTTGTGTTGAGTTTCTGGAGTCTTGACTATTATATGCCTTGGGGTAGATTTTTGTTGATCATGGCTAATTGGAGTTCTGTATGTCTCACTTATCTGTATGTCCAGGTCTTTTTCCACAATTTGGGAAGTTTTCTGCCATTACTTCTGTGAACAGGTTTTTTATGTCATTTGTGCTACCTCCTGCTTTTTCACTGACTCTGATCAATCTTATGTTATTCTTCTTTGTATCATCTAGTAGTTGTTGGATTGATTTTTTTGTGACCCCTTACTATTTCTAAGAACTCTTTCTTTTCCTGATCACTAACTGCCATCCTGTCTTCTATATCTGATATTCTGTCCTCACATTGGTTCTTTTTTTTTTTTTTACATTGGTTCATTTTGCTGCATATACATTCAAAAGAATGTGGCAAGGTGAGGGGGTGTGGTGCCCGGGATCGAACTCAGGTCCTTGTGCTTGCTATGCAACTGCTCTGCCACTGAGCTAAATCCCCAACCCCTCAGTGGAATTTTTAATCTCCTGGATATCTGTTTGAATTTGTTTCATGGATTCTATTTCTTTCCTATGTTGGCATTCATGGTTTCCATTATTTTCCTAAGCTCCTCTATTTTTTTAAATCTGTATCTGCTCTAGAGTCACTATTCATGTCCTTCATTCTGGTCATCAGCTCTGTAGTTATCTGAGACATTATTTCTGATTTGATTTTTTCGAGTACCTCATTCATATGCTTTGTTACTTCCACTGTTACCACTTCCAAGAGTCCAGGTGGGTGGCTTTGGATTGTTCCACTTCATTGCCCCCTGGGTTTGCCTTTGGCGAGCTGAAAGTCTGGGGTTACATCTTGGTTGTGTGTCTTCTCGTTTTCTTTCTTTCTTTCTTTCTTTCTTTCTTTCTTTCTTTCTTTCTTTCTTTCTTTCTTTCTTTTTTCTTTTTTTGGTTTAATTCCTAGCTTGATGCTTGTAAATTGCTTATGGCAGGTAGCTTTATTCCTAGGATCAAGAACCCTTTGGAAATAACTGCTTCTCAGAGATGTCATCCAGGTGTAGTTGGCTTTTGGGTTTTGAGTATGTTGCAAGATCCTACCTCTTCAATTTATTGGGGATGAAAAGTTGCTGTCTCTTTGGCCTAGCCTTTCATTCTTTGGCACTAGCCTATAGTATGGTTTATAACCTTCAGGCAACCTCGGTCTTGGCATGCAAGGAAGAACAACTGATTAGAACAATTCTGTCACTTTGGCTAAAGTAGTGCAATCAGTAATAACAATAGCATCTAACACAGTCTCAGAAATGATGAATGGTGGTAACCATTAATTTGCCACCTTTAACCATATGAACTAGATATTCAGTTATATAACAATATCTAAAACAAATCAGAAAATTTTATTCTGTAAGTATGCCCTCAATATGGTAATTTTACCCTCAGAGGAGAAAATTCAAATGCTGTTGGGGGGGAAATGGAGAAATAGAAAAAGAGAAAGAGATGAGAAGCAAGGCTGGAGGACAAAGATTTTGCAAACTTTGAGAAGCTGGTGAAAAAGACAGGAGGGAAAGAGAGGGAAGAAAAATATAAGAACAGAACAAAACAATAACAACAAAAGAACTAGAAACAGTATTCACACTAATATAAAAACAAGAAAAAATACAAGGAGAAAAAGAAGAAAAGAAAAAGCAAAAAAATGAAGAAAGAAAAATGTCCACTTCTGGGCATGTCTCTGCTGTCACTGATAGACAGAGTGGGCAGGCCCAGATCTGCCCAGCAGTAGATTTCCAATGGGGTAGTGGATAATCCCAGCAAGATTGCACCTTTAGTTCCACTGAAGCTCAGGCTGGTTTCTGGCTATGAGATTGGAACCCAATGTGTTCAGCCAGCCACACATCGTGTGTCACCTGCCTGCTTGAACTTGGTTCCCTGCCATTTCGGAGTTGGCTCCTTGCCCTCCTGCCAACTTGAACTCCACTCTACCTTGCCCTGATACAGGTAACTGCTAGGTGTAGTTACCTGCAGCTTCTCTGAGTTCCGAGCTCAATTGCCCCCTCTCCAAGATGGTGACCAGAGAATCACCCTCTCCTGGGGAACTTCTGAACCCGAATAACTCACCAGCCACTGCAGTTTGCTTTGTCTACCGCTCCATTCCACTGGTGCGTCTCTCCATGGATGCCTGTGGGGTCACCAGTAGTCACCGTGTGTCTGCAGGCTTGAGCCACCTCTCCCACGCTGTGAGCCAGGACGTGGGGAGAAAGTGCCATTTGCCACCTCTTCTGTGCTGAGGTCCGTTTCTTTGCTCTCCCCGTGGGTTTCAAGTCTCACTTTAGATCCTTGCTGCATCCCAGGAGCCCACTTCTTTCTCTTCCTCACATTGTTATATTCCCACGTCTGGACAGCAAAACTTGGAGAGACTGCTTCTCTGCCATTCAACACTCTGCCATCTTTCTGGAACTCACATTTTTCTCTTCTTTTGAAACAGTTTTGGTAGTGTCTTGTTTTTTTTTTAGGAATTTTCCCATTTTGGCTAGGTTATCTAATTTGTTGATATAAAATTGTTCATAGATCGCCTTTTTTAAAATTTTATTTTAGTGGTATATTTTAGATATATATAATGATAACATTCATCCTTGGAAATGTGTACCTGTACATTGTATATCTTGCTGCTATAGTTTTCCTTTATGATTATTTTTTATTTCTGGTGATAAGGCACTCAATTCCATGCCTGAAGTTAGTAATGTGTGTCTTTTCTCTTCTTGTTTAGTCCAGCTAAAATTTACCAGTGTTATTAATCTTTGCAAAGAACCAACCTTTGATTTTGTTGATATTCTCTATCATTTTCCATTCTCTATTCCATTTATTTCTAATCTAGTTTTTATTATTTCCTTCTTTTTCTTACATTGGGTTTAGTTTGCTCCTTCTTTTCCAATGTCTAGGGTACACAAGTAGATTATTGACTTACATTGTTTTTGTAGTGCTGAGGTTTGAACGCAAAGCCTTCAGACTGTACTACTTCCAAGTCCTTTTTATTTTTTTTTTTGTATTTTCAGACAGGGTCTCACTAAATCACTAAGTTGTGCCTACCAGCTGAATCTTACAATCTTCCTACCTCAGCCTCCCTGTGCTGGGGTTACAGGCATGCACCACTATGCCTGGCTACAATCTTTTTTTTTTTTTTTAAATATTGGAGTTTATAGCTATGGAAAAACACACATGGCAAAAGTTCTGTGTTGTATTTTACTTTTGATTCATCTCACAACATTTTCTCATTTCTATGTTATTTATTCTTTGATCCATTAGTTATTTAGTAGTGTGTTAATTTCCACATATTTGTGACTTTCTCTAATTTTCTTTCATTTGTATCTAATTTTATTCCATTATTATACAAGAACAGACTTTGTATGACTTCAGACCTTTTAAATCAATTGCAAATTGTTTTATGTTGTGATATGGTCTATCCTGAAGAATGTTTCATTTGTTTTGCTCCTGTTCTATAGACACTGGATTTGTCATGTCTGTTTGTTTTATTGCATATCAGTTTTCTATTTCCTTGCTGGTTTTCTGTCTAGTTGTTCTCTGCATAATTTAAATTGGCGTATTGAAGTCTTTTAACTGTTATTAAATTATTTGTTTCTCCTTCTATTTTGTCAGGTTTTTGTCCTTGTATTTTGGAGTTCTGTTAGGTACATCATCTTGATGGATTCACACACACATATATACACATTCCTTTTTTGTCTTGAGTAATAACTTTTATCATAAAGTCTATTTTTTTCTGATTATAGTGTAGCTACTCCAGTTGTCTTTTGGTTCATTTACATGGCATATCTTTTTTCATTCTCTTACTTTCCACCTATTTGTGTCTTTGGATTTAAACATTGCTTTCCTGGTAGAAAGCATATAATCATATCATGCTTTTTTTCTTAGAAATTATTTTATTTAGAAATTAGATATTTTCTAGAGTACCATCTTAATTCCTTTGTTGTTTCATTTACTATGACTTTTAAAATTAATTTGTAGTGGTTACCCTGAGTATCATAATTAGCATTTTAATTTATAACAATCTAACTTGGATTAACAGTAACTTAATTTCAGTAGTATACAAAGACTTTGCTCTTAAATATCTGCATTCTAACCCTCGTTCATACTGTTACCACAAATTGTATAGGTATACACTGGGTATCTTTCAAAATTAATTTATAATTATTGTTTCATGCAGTCATCTTTTAAATCAGAGAGAAAAACTATATTATAAATTTAAAAATACATTTATACTGTATTTTGTAGTTATTTACATAATTTCCTTTACTGGTACCCTTTATTTCTTCATGTGTATTCAAGTCACTGTCTCATGTTCTTTCTTTTCAGCCTGAAGGTCTCCCCTTTTGTATTTCTCCTAAGTCAGGCCTACTTGTAACAAACTTTCCCACTTTTGTTTACCTGAGACTGTCTTAATTTCTCATTTCATTTTGAAGGCTAGTTTTGCCAAATATAGAAATCTTGGTTGACACTTTTTTTTTTTTTTTTGCAGCATGTCAAACAGGTCATGCTACTGCTTTTGAGCCTCCATTATTTCTAATAAGAAATGAAATGTTAATATTATTGACAATTCTTTGTGTGTGGTAAGTCACTTCTCTGTAGCTACTTGCAAGATTCTGTCTTTCATCCTAACACTTTGGTTGTGATTTGATTTGATTATGATGTATGAGTTTACCCTATTTGGTGTTCATTGATGTTTTTAGATAAGTAATGTCTTTCATTAAATGCGGGGAATTTTGTTTTGCCATCTTTCTTTTAAATGTTCTTTCTGCTCTTTTTTTGCTCCTCTGCTTCTGGAATTCCAATATTGTGTATATCGGTAAGCTTGACAGTGTCACATATATCTCTATCTTTCTATCTATCTACCTATCTACCTACCTATCTCTCTAACTGTTTATTTATTTATCTGAGATAGGGTCTCACTATGTAGCCCATGCTGGCCTCAAACTTGTGGCACTTCTCCTACTTCAGCCTCCAGAATGCTGGGATTACAGATACGCACCACCACACCCAGCGTCCATAGATCACTTAGTAAGCGTAGATCTCTTAGGCTCTGTTTGTTTTTCTTCATTCTTTTTTCTATATTCTCAGATAGATAATCTCAATTGATTAAATTTACTGATTTTTTTTTCTGGCTGCTCAACTCTGCTATTAAATTCTTCCAGTGGGTTTTTCTTTTTGATTATGGTACTTTCTAACTCAATTTCTATTTGGTTCTTTTTACAATTTCTCTTTATTGATGTCCTCTATTTGGTAAGACATCATTCTCATGTTTTCCTTTAGTTTTTTAGATGTGCTTTTGTTTGGTTCTTTGAACATTTTTATGATAGCTGATTTTAAGTCATTGTCTAGTGAGTCCAATGGCTGTCCTCAGGCACAGTTTCTAGTATAGGTTATACGTTCTTGTTTATATGCATGGTCCGTCATTTTTTAATCCATCTCTGGAAATCAGATTCTATCCCTACATCATGGTTTATTGTTTCTGCTATCATTATTTATTGTAGTTTTCGGAACTAACCTATAGAATCTGTGTTATTTGTCGTGTGTGGCCGCTGAAGCCTCTACTCTATAGCTTTGAAATTAGCTTATGATTGGGCAGAATTTCTTAAATGCCTGAAACTAGTAAATCTGCTAGTCTTAGTCAAATGACTCAAAGTTTTTCTTTTCTTTTTTTTTTTTTTTTTCGGTGCTGGGGATCAAACTCAGGGCCTTGTGCTTGCAAGGTAGGCTCGAATGACTCCTGTGTGCATATTGGTGTGTGATTTCAACACTCAGCCAGACCACTGACAATGCTGCCTTAGCCTTTACTTCTTATTTTATTTTTTTAAATTTTATTTTAATGGTACATTGTAGATGTACACAGTAATGACATTCATCATAGAGGATTTGTACCTGTACATGTTATATCTTGTTGCTTCTTTTTTTCCTGTTCCCCTCCCCTCCCTCCACCCCCTCCTCCCTCCTTATTTGCAAAAGCTTTGTTTCTATTTTTTCTTCTATTTCTTATTTCTCTAGTCCCTCTGTTCCTTCCCCCCTCCCCCTCCCTTGTTCCCCTTCCCATTTGAACACTTTCTTCTCTTTCCCAATATAATACATTTTAGTCCTTATTTACGCTTTTGGTTTTTCACACCAGAGAAACAAAGTGATATTTAAACATATGTATTTGATTTATTTCACCTAAAAGTATGGTCTCAAGATGCATCCATTTACCTAGAAATATCTCGAGCTTATCGTTCTTTATGGCAGAGTAGTACTCCATTGTATAAAAAACCACATTTTCTTTATCCATTCTGCTGTTGATGGGCATTTGGGCTGTTTCCAAGATTTAGCTATTACAAAGTGTGCTGCTATAAACATGGGTGTGCATATATCGCTGGAGTATGATGCTTTTAATTCTTTTGGGAGGATCCCAAGAAGGGGAATAGCTGGGTCAAATGGAATCTCTAGTCCTAGTTCCCTGAGCAATCTCCACACTGATTTCCATAGCGGTTGCACCAGTCTACACTCCCACCAACAGTGGAGAAGGGTTCCTTTTTCCCCACAGCCCCTCCAGCATTTGTTATTATCTGATTTGTTGATAATCTCCATTCTTTCTGGAGTGAAGTGGAATCTTAGGGTTGTTTTAATTTGCATCTCTCAAATGACCAGTGATGGTGAACATTTTTTCATATGTTTATTTGCTGGTTCTACTTCTTCATCTGAGAAGTGTCTATTCATTTCAGCTGCCCACTTTTGGATTAGGTCTTTAAATTTGGGGGATCTGATTTTTTTGAGCTCTTTATATATTCAAGATGAGCTTTTCTTGATTGTGCGGAGTCTCAAGGTCAGCCAGACATGCAAATATGGAGCTTTCTTGGGTCTTTTCTGAGCATGCACACAGTCCTTACATGTGCATGCCCTTCTAGATTCCCAGGAATATGTAGGAGCTTTTCAAATTGCTTACAGATAGATCCATACATTTTTCCCCTTAAGTTTTTTGATTAGGCTATTGTATGTTTTAACTGTTATCCATGGTCTAAAACAGCTGAACAGCTGAAACATTTGCCTGTATTTATTTTGGACAAATTCTCCCCCTAGTGGAGGTTTTTTGCACCGCATTAGCTCTGAATCAAGTAAAATACAGATATCCTTAAAATTACTTATATAATTTCCTATCCAGGGAACCAACTACCAAACATGCACAATAGTGACAGTTGTGTAGAACTGAGATGTTGAAAGAGCTGTAGCCCCTCTCTGCTTCCTCATATGACTACTAGGCTGCTGGTTTTCTTCAGAGATGTGGGCTATAATTTTTTAAGGATACAGCAGAACTGGAGAGTGGGAGATGGAACTAGGACAAGTTAAAATGACATTAAAGCTCATTATTCTTAAAGATGTTCAGCATTTTTGCCCCTAGTATGACAGACTGAGTCTAGGGCCTTGCACATTCTAGGCAAGTGCTCTATCATTGAGCTATACCCCTAGACTCTCAGATGTTTTTCTTAAATAAATGTTTCCCAGGTCTGCAAGCCTTTTGTTAATTTCCACAGGTCTGAAAATGTTGATCCTGACTAATTTTGCCGGCTTTTTATTCTTTTACAGAGGAGTAAGTTGGGGTAGATTTTTTACTCTGCTATTTTCATTAACATCACCTCAAGGATTCCTTTTTTATTTTGAATAATATATTTTATGCATAAAAATAATAGCAATAATATAGCTAGTAAGTAGACCATTTAAAAGTAAAGACTTTGACAATAAAGAAATAATTAATCCAAATCATATAATATAAAATGGAAAAAATATTCTCATAATTAACTGCTATATTCACTTGTTCTAAGACTGTCCAGTTTAAAAGCATGGACTATTTACAGCTGGTAATATCATCCATGTCTTAAACACCTTTTTAATGATACTATTCTTGGGTTAAATTATGTCACATAAAACTTCCCAAAAGGGGGTTGGGGATTTAGCTCAGGGGTAGAGCGCTTGTCTAGCAAGCACAAGGCCCTAAATTCAATCCCCGGCACCCCCCCAAAAAAAAGTTCCCAAACTCCATTAGCCATCCCAATACTGTACACACTTTAAAATTTTTTTACATTTCTATGAGATCAACTTTTTTTAGATTCCACATATGATCCAGTAACTACTGAGTGTATATAGCCCGAGTAAATGAAGGCAGTATATAGAAGAGACATCAGCACGCCTATGTTCTATGTTCATTTCAGCTGTGTTGACAAGAGCCAAGAAATGAAAGCAACCTGTGTGTATCATCTGATGAATGAATAAAGAAAATATGGCACACATACACAGTGAAATAATTTTTGGTATAAAAAAGAATGATTTTCAGTCATTTGTGACACTGTGGTTTATTGTGTTAAGTGAAATAAGCCAGGCATGGAAAGACAAGTACCCATAGACAAGTACCACAGGATCTCACTTATATGTGAAATCTAAAGTAGTTGACTTCATAGATATTGAGATTGGTTACAAGAGGCCAAGGAGAGTAGAGTGGGGGAGGGACAGATAAAGGTTGATCTATGGGTACTAAGTTATAGATAGGCATATTGAGTTCTGGTGTGCTATTGTACAGTAGGGTGACTATAGATAACAATAATGTACTGTATATTTCTAAAAGCTGAATGAAAATATTTACCATAGGGAGGAAATAAACGTTTGAGGAAATAGATATGTTTAACATTATTTGAGTGTTTCACACAATGTATACTGATATCAAAACGTTAAACCAGATATGATGGCACATGCCTGTAATCACAGCACTCTGGGAGGCTGAAGCAGGAGGAATCCAAGTTCAAGCCAGCCTGGGCCACTTAGCAATTTAGAGAGACCTTGTCTCAAAATAAAAAATCAAAAAGGGCTGGAGATGTACATCAGTGTGAAGGCCCTGAGTTCAATCCCTAGTACCACAAAAAAAAAAAAAATCCAAACATCACATAACATCCTATTAACATTTTCAATGTTTATGTTTTATGTATCAGTTAAAAGTGATTTTTTAGCTGAGTGTGGTGGCCCATACCTGTAATCCCAGCACTCAGGAGTCTGTTGCAGGAGGATTGTCATGAGTTCGAGTCCAGCCTGGGCTGCACAGTGAGCTCAAGGCTGGCCTGAACTAAATAGTGAGACCCTATCTCAAAAAGAATGGGTAAGTCCACATCTGCTCCACCCCCATAAGATTTCAATTCACTGTGGTCTTAGTTTATAAATGATCCAAGAGACTTCTTTAAATTTTTAAATCGCCACATAGTTGCACACATTTATGAGATACAGTGCAAATTTAATTCATATATACAACATTTATCTTTTTGTGCATTCAAACTTTTTTCTGGTTCTTTATAATACATATAACAAACTATATGTATAGTTGTAAACTATAGTCATGTTACTGTGCTGTAGAAAGCTAGAATGTATTCCTTTTATCCATTTTGCTACATATTTTCTAACCTCCTTCTCTCCATTCTTCCTCCACTCTTCTTGGCCTCTAGTAACCACTATGCTGCTCTCTACTTTTCTGAAATCAACTGTTTAGCCTCCACATATGAATGAGACCATGTGGTATTTAAGTTTTGTGCCAGATTTATTTCACTTAATGTCCTCCAGTTCCATCCATGTTGCCACAAATAACATGATTTCATTCTTTTTATGGCTAAATAATATCATGTATGTATACCACATTTTCTGTATCCATCCGTCAGTTGGGAGAGACTTCCACTGATTCCATATCATGGCTATTGTGAACGGTGCTGCAATAAATACAGGAGTGCAGGTATGTGTTAGTCAGCTTTCTATTACTGTAACAAGTATGTAAAAATCATCAAATTATAAAGAAAAAAGGTTTATTTTGGCTCACAGTTTTGGAGATTTCAGTCTCTCATTGGTTGCCCTATTGCTTTCAGGCCTATGATGAGTAATACTTTATGACATGGAGCACACGACAACACAGCTGCTCACCTCATGGCCAGAAAGTGGAAAAAGTTTGTGGGGGGGGGTGCATAAGGCCTCACTATCACCTTCAAGGGAACACCTCTAAGGACCTCCACTAGTCCCCACCTCTTAAAGTTTCCACCACCTCCCAATAGTGCCAAGCTGGGGACCAAGCCTTTCCAATGGGCCTTTTGGAGATGCTCCAGTTCTAAACTATAGCAAGGTGTCTCTTTAACATACTGACTTCATTTCCTTTCGATATATACCCAGTAATGGGATAAGTAGATCATATAGTAATTCTGCATTTAGTTTTTGAAGAATTAATTGCCTTATTGGCTGTACTAATTTACATTCCCATCAACAGTGTATAATGATTCCCGTTTCTCTGCATCCTTGTTAGCCTTTGTGAATTTTTTTTGTTGAGTATAGCTATTCTAAATGAGGTTAGATGATATCTTATTGTGGTTTTGATTTGTATTTCCTTGATAGTTAGTGATGCTGATCATTTTCTGATATGCTTATTGGCCATTTGATTGATATATATATATATATATATATATATTTTTTTTTTTTTGACATAAGGTCTCCCTGTTGTAGTTCAAGCTGGCCTCGAACTCTCTGTTTAGCCCAGCCTGGCCTCAAACTTGTGGCAATCCTCCTTCCTCAACCTCCCAAGTACCAGGATTACAGGCGTGAGCCATGACGCCTGGCCTTTGACATTTGATATATTCTTTTGAGAAATGTCTATTCAAATAGTTTGCCCATTTTAAAATTGATTATTTGGGGGTTTTGCTTTTGAGATTTTTGTGCTCTCAAGAATTCTTTTTTAAAACCTGGTAATATCATTATTATATATAAAACATTAACACTACTTCTCTAATATAATCAAACATCTACTTTTATTTTCCTGATGATCTCAAACTATTTTATTCTGACCATCTGTTTCAGAATTGTAAAATGGTCTACACATTGTATTTGGTGGCTATATCTCTTAAGTTTCAGATGATCTATAGGTATTCTTCCTCCCTTTATTTTGTAATTTATTTGTTGAGGAAACAAGAGAGTGTTAATCTTTATTTTTTGGGGGGTGCTGGGGATTGACCTCAGGGCCTTGCACTTGCTAGACAAGTGCTCTACCATTGAGCGAAATCCCCACCCCTATTTATCTTTTTTGACTTTGCTGATTTGCTTTGTCTAAATTTTATTGATCAAATTCCCATGATAATCTTTGACATGTTCCTTAGCACCTCTTTTTTTCTACAGGATTAATCAGAGTACATTTGGTCTTTTGGAAAGAGTATATCATCTATGGTATTATTTCTATTATTTTCTTTACAGTTTAAGATTATATTTTGGTGCCTGTATCAAGGCTGTACAAGGCTCTACATGGGTTAACATGTAAAGGCTTATGTGTAATCTCTTCCGTCTGTTCTCTCTTTTGTATACACATGCATATCTATCCTCTCAGTAATATTTTATTTTTTCAAATTGAAAAGTAACCTTTTTCCATTAAAATACCAGTTTCTAGTAGTCTTAGATTATGATCATTAATATTTTTATAATGAGTGTTTGATATTTTTAGATTTTTTTAAGCCTAGAATCTACACATTCATGAGCCCTGCTTTTGCTATAATTTTTTTAAATGTTACATCCATTTCACATTTCAGGATATCATGTAGATGATTTGCATCCATATTCTTCAGTATGGAAGCTATTATTATAATGATCTCATTTTACAGGTGAAGGAACTATAAACTTTGAAAGATTAAGTAAAAACTTACACATAGTTACTCATGATGGAGTCAGGTCTAGCTTTCAGATCTACTAACAGCAGATTTTGTGTTTGTTTTATTATATTTGTTAAGAATAAGATCATATGGTATATAAAGCTACTAATTCCACTACTGTAAGAAAAATACCTTCTTTCAAATACTGGTAGCATCATAAAATCTAATACCATAAAAAGGAAGACACAGATTATTTCAGGTATGGGAAATATCATAATAAATCACACCTGGATAAAGGACATTGAAAAGTTGTCTTAATTCTTTTGTTACCTCTATCACCATAGAGTTTTTTTTTGGGGGGTGTGTGACTTTTTTTTTTCCTTGCAGTAATAAGAATTAAAACCAGAGGTGCTTTATGACTGAGCTAATCAATATCCCTTTTTAATTTTTTTTTTAATTTTGAGGCAGGATCTTGCTAAGATGCCCAGGCTAGCCTTGAATTTGGATCCTCCTGCCTCAGCCTCTGGAGTAGCAGGGATTACAAGCACATGTCACCACATACAGTCTTGTGCCTGTTTTAAAACCACTTTTAAGGGTTCGGGGATTTAGCTCAAGTGGTAGAGTGCTTGCCTACCAAGCTCAAGGCCCTAAGTTTGATCCCCAGCACCCCCCAGTAAAACCCACTTAAATAGAATCAAACTATACGCTTATGTATTTTGCTTTTGCTCACATTGTTTTGTGATTCATCCATGTCATTGTACATGTTTGTAGTTTATCTTTACTGCTGCATGCTAGTTCCATTGCGTGAATTTACCACAATTGGTTTATCCATTCTAGAGCAGAACATTTGAGTTTCCCATTTTAGAATCACGATTAAAAATGCTATGAATAGTCTTAGTTTTTTTTTCAGGGAATATGAGCTCCCATGTCGAGTGAGTTCATATGAAGGAGTGGAATTTCCTGACCATGTATAGAAGCAAGTTTCACTTTAGTAAAAAGTGCCACAGTAAGTATATAATTTTCCATTCCTACCAGCAATGTATGACAGACTCAGTTGCTATATATCTTCACCAGCATTTGATTTTGTCTATCTATTTAATTTTAACCATTGTGGATATACAGTGATATCACAATGTCATTTTAATTTGCATTTTTGATGACTAATGATATGTTTATTGGCCATACAGATATATTCTTTTGTAAAATGTTCAGATACTTTTAGCAATTGTGTTACTGTGTCTGTCTTTCTTACTGTTTTGTGAGCTCTTTATGTATTCTAAATACAAATCCTTTGTTAGTTCTATTTTTAAATATCTCCTAATCGGTAGACTGAGTTTTTATATTCTTAATAGTATCCTTTGGCCAGATGTTCTTGCTTTTAATAAAGTTTAATTTAGCCATTTTCATATGCTTAATACTTTTGATGTCATACTTTAAAAAAAAAGTTTGCTGAGCTAGGAATGTAGCTCAGTGGGAGAATGCTTGCCTAGCCTGCAGGAGGACCCTGGGTTCCATTTCCACTACCAAAAAAAACCCCCAAAATCAAGAAGATATCCTCCTATGTATGTTTACAGAACAGAAGTCAACAAACTACAACCTGACGGCCGGATCTGGCCCACATACATTTTATTGGAGCACAGCTACACCCATTCATTTGTGCATTATCTATGGCCATTTTCATACTACAGAGTCAAATTAGTGTGACAGAGATCACAGGAGCCACAAATCCTAAAATATTTAATATCTGGCCCTTTACAGAAAAAAATTGCCAATTTTTGTTCCAGATCATTTTGCTCTGTGATCCATCTCAAATTAATTTTTGTATACGTCTTGGGATAGTTTATTTTTTCTATATAGATATCTAGTTGGTCCATGATTATAAAAACTAACCTTTTCTCACTGAATTGTAATGGTCCCTTTATCATATATCTGATAAATGGATATGATTAATTCTGTTTCTGTGTTCTCTATCCTGTTCCACTGGTCTATGTGACTATCGTTATACAAATACCACACTGTCTTAATTACTATAGCACTGTAACAAGTCTTGATCTTAATATTTGATAGTGTAAGCCCTCTGGCTTTGTTGCTTTTTTGTTTTTTCTTTTGTTTTTGTTCTTTTTTATTTTTTTGGTGCTAGAGCTCGAGCTCAGGGCCTTGTGCTTGTTAGTTTGGTGCTGTTTTAAGATTGCCTTGCCTCAGGCTGGGGATTTAGCTCAGTGATAGAGTGCTTGCCTTGCAAGCGTAAGACCCCTTGCCTCTTCTAAGACTTTTGCATTTCCATGTAAATTTTAAATTAATATTATTTTAATTCACGGGATATAATGTGATATTTGATGCATGGATACATTGTGGAATGATTAAATCATGCCAATCATTTTGTTGATGTCCACTACAAAAGTGGCATTTTCTATTGCTATTATGTTGAACCTATTTATCAATTTGGATAAAATTAACATATTAAAAATAATGAATTTTCAAGCCAGTGAACATTGGTTTGATCAATCCATTTACTTAGGTTGTTTTAAATTGCATTGGTATTTTCTAATTTTCTGTTTTGTATAGCTTTTCATAACATTATTTTATTTCTATTCTATCTGTTCATTTCCTCTAACCTCAAAAACAAACAACAATAAAAACCAAAACCCTGACTACATCTACTTGGTTTCTTTTTCTGTTAAACATGAATTTTTCTTAAATATTGTGTTCTTTCTCTATCTCCATTACCCTCCTACACACATAAGTACAATAAGATATTGTATTATGTCTAATAGTAAATCGAGAGAAGTATAATTGAAATCTTTGTACTCATATTATTACAAATTCACCACTGAAACCTTAAGATAGAATTTAGAGGCTCTGGGAGAGCTTTTTCATAGCACCATTTACTATTAACATTAGATTCTATGCCTCTTTCTTCAACTTGCTCAGAAATTTCAGCAATGCCCACTGTAGTTATGAGTAACCTCTCAGTCAAGCCCTTTAGTGTTTGGGCCAGTCTGTCAAAGGAAGGCCTCCAGCTCCGTATTTCAAGGGATAGACACTAGATGAGGCATTTAGCAAATTTTGACCTGAGGTCTAAAATCTAACGATGTAACTCTTTGTGTTTATTTATTATTCATAAAATTAACTCCTTTCTAGAAATGAATTCTTCTTATGTCTTTAATTCTTTTCCAAAATTTCGGCCAGAAATCCTGGGCATGGTGGCGCATTCCTATAATCCCAACACTCAGGAGGCTGAGGCAAGAGGATAGCCATGAGCTTAAGACAGCCTGGGCTTCCTAGCGAGACTCTTGTCTAAAAAAAATAAAAAAATCCACCAGGAAAATTTAAGGAACTTCATTTCCAAACATTTTTCAGCCTGAACCTTTGTTTGAAACTTTAGACCAGTTCTTCTGAAGGTTCTTTGAATCCTTGTTTGTTTGTTTGTTTTTTAGTTTATCTTCTAGTTTAATGCTCCTTAAAGTTAATGAGGTGTTTATTTTTACTTTACCTCTTTCACACTTTGTAATTCTGTAGATAGTACGCATACCCACACCCAAATATTCACTCCCCCTACAGCCTCCAAGGAATTTCTGCTCTATTTTCTCCCTAACTTTATATATCCAAGGTCACCTTTTTCTTAGGTAGATGCTCATCACGATCTAGTATAGGAAATGATTTTTAACATTAGTGTAAATTCAAAGGGTATCCTAATTTTCCAATTCAGAGATCTTCACATTATTTATTCCATGATTCATATACAAGTAGTCACTAATACTACAATTCCTGGCTTATCTTTTCTATTGAATTGCCTTCACTTACCCCAACTAAAAAGTCTCTCTCAGTGAAAAGCTTTCAGGAAATGCCAAGAATTATTTCTGGAATAATTTTCTTGTGTTTGGAAACTAGGCCACTAGTCATGCAGATCATTATAATTTATCTGTACTTAGTGCTGCTGCAGCCTGCCTATCTAACCAGATTTTCTCAACAAAAATTTTATGGGATGGCATGGACAAGAACATGGTGACAAGCAGCTTGGAATATACCTATTTATGCCATCTACTAATTTTCTTCATTGGAAGATTAGGGAATACATTCAACTTCTCTCCTGCATGGTAGTTAAATTTTTTTTTAAATTTAGACAAGTATGATACCTTTTCTCTGTCCCATAAGCCGCCTCTTTTTCCAGTGTAAACAACATTTTACTGTCTTGGACATTAAGATGCCATCTAGTTCATTGATGTTTTACCTAATGTTACTTGCTTTATTAACACAACCTTATCTCAGATTTTATTGCATAGCCCTGTTTGCTCATACATTGAAATATGAGACAACAGTAAGATGTATACATTACAGTTTCTTGCATCAGAGTGGATGACTCTCACAAACATAGTGTTGAGCAAAAGAAGCCATAAACACAAGAATATATCTTATTCAATTATATGTATATAAAAATTCAAAAATCAGCAAAAGTAAACTATTAATGTTTAGGGATACACAAGTAGGTGGTAAAGCCATAAAGAAAAACGAGGGCACAATTCTCTTAAAAGTCAAGCTAATGGTTGTTTTTGTGGATAAAGAGGACTTAGTGATCAACAGGGGGATTCTGGGGCGCTGTTAATGTTATGTTTCATGATCTGCGTGCTGGTAACATGGCTGTTTGATTCTTGGTAAACCATTGCACTATATACTCCTACATGCTCACTTTTCTGCACGTGTTATTCAGTACAATATAAAAAAGTACAATGTTCTGATGCCTCCAGCCTTCTGATGCAGTTCTTCTGTCAACGTTTCTGAAATATCATCAATAGTGATTCAGTAGTCTCATCTAAATTTTTTGGAGTTTTATTCAGGGCTCAACCAGATAAAAAGAAATTACTCTTGATGTTTCAAACAGGGAATTTAATAACAAGAATTAGGCACAAATAATTTAAAAAGGTCCATGGGGCAAAAGGGAGAAGGAGGATAGCAAAACAAGAAAAGATGGTACCCAGAGATCAGAAACTAATACTCCTGGGGCAGAGTCCACAAGTTTATACCTACCGTGGCAACATTAGAGACACTGTCGCAGTCTGTGCTAGATCTGTCCAAGTAGTACTGCACTGATGGTGACTGGAAACTCTCCTATTCTGCAGGGCAAGTGTAGGGATGAAGATTTCTATGGATTCTATAGCTACTAATAGAAATGTTCTGGGGCAAACATTTAGATTGGGAAGAGAAAAAGCACCTGGCTGTTACTTGGATAAATTTCAGAATACTTCCTCACAAGCCTGGAATTAGTAAAATCATATAATTAGTACTATTCTTAATTTTATGAAATCTAGATGAATATACTTGACCTTTCAAAGAGAAACTCAGAACTGTAGGCGATATAGATGAAGGCTAAATCATCCTGATTAGTTTCTCTGAATGCTTATCCTAGGAGGGAAATTTTGTTAGATGAGATGATAGTAGGGTGCAGTATGGCTAGGATAGACAGTTCAGTCCTACAGCATGAATTAGTTTACCAGTCTTTTTTTCCTTTTTAAAATTCAGGGTGGAATAGGAAAGCGCTCTTGTTATTTGCTGTTGTATACAAACCATTCCAAAGTTAAAACAATTTTTGTCTCACCCTAACCCTAAGTGGCTTAAACAACAAAAACTTACTTCTTCGCTGTTCTGGAAGCTGGAAAGTGTGATCAAGGTGCTACCCAATCTGGTTCCTAATTAGGGCTATTTTCCTGTTTTACAGACAGTTGCTTTCTTGCTGTGTGTCTTCATGTGTTGTTTGTTCCATATACATATATGCAGGAGAGAACTCTGGTTTGACTTCTCACAACCTCATTAGATTAAGGTTACCACCCTCATGACTTCAACTAACTCTACCCACCTCCACAAAGGCACTAGTGCTACCTACAGTATATATACATCTATATATATGTATCCAAATTGGTTGAGAACTGAAACAAATTCAATGGTTATGTTCACTGTTGACCTTACAGGGAAATTTGATTCAGTTTTCATCCAATTTGGCTTGCCAACAGAATTGTGGAAAGAATTAAAAGTTCATGAACTGAGGTGCCACTGTATCTGTAAAAGAAATAGTACCTAACCCATTCATTCATTTAATAGGTATTTGTTTAACATTTACTATATACCAGCTAATTCTTTGACCCACGTTGTGATGCTAAAAGAACTAAGAATGCATGATGCAGTTAGCACAGTGCAAGTATTTCATTAGTGTTAGCTACTGTTACAAGGCAGACTCTCACTGCAAATTGAATTCTAGGGCTAGTACTACCAACTTAACACATCCAAATTCAAGGTCATAATTCCTTCCTGATATGCCTCCTACCTCTTAATTCGTCCCTCACCCCAGGCCAACAAATAAGTCTGTTCTTCCTGGGTTCCCACTCTCCATTAAGTTAACATGTAAAGCGTCACCCACTTTAGTCATGTCCATAATCTTTGATTTGTCTCTATTTTCCCTCCACCTCTATTTGTTCATTTCATAGTGCTGTGCTGTAGCTGGCTCTTCCTGGCTCAAGACAGCTGATTGAGTACATGCCTTCCCAATTCTATACCCAATGATAGCCAGATAGGAGTTTGAAATGAGCCATGGTGGAGTATTTGTACCATGAAAATCAGCATGCACTATAAATCAGGGTCTTATTTTTCTTTTCTGGAAGGCCAGTTGTACCAACATGCTACTGTGTCTTACTTTTATTCAGATCTGCCACATTTCAGTTCCTGCTACCAACTGCCCTGGATGTGGCTCTCATGTCTTATCTAGACATTTGCTAGAGCCTCCTAAATGGCCTCTTACTTCTGCCAACCAAGCCTCCATATGCTTGTAAGCATTCTCTTTGTAAGCATGGATTGGAATATGTTTCATCTGGCTAGAATGCTTCATGGCCTGCACAAGTTAAGTCCAGCTGCCTCAACATGGTATTCAACACCCTTCACAATCTGCCCCACCTACCTTATTACTTGCTCAGACAGCCTCTACGGTAGCCCCCCTCAGCTATTTGCTTCCTTGAACTTGAGTCGAGAACAACACACTTGAATAGTTCTTCACCCTTACTTCCCCTGCTCAGCCTGAAATGCCATTCTCTACCTACTGGACGATGTGATTGTCGGCCCCTCTTGGAAATCACGGATGCTGTCTCCTTGAGGTCAGAATAAATTTCTCAGCCCCTTTCCCATCAGGCCCCAAAAGGAGAAACAGAGAAAAAGCAGTAGTAATAGCAGTAGCCTCGAGCTTTCAATAAGCAGAGATTTTTTTTGGCTAGCTTTGGCCTTGATATGTTTAAACAGAAGAAAAGACTGGACAGCATGGATGTTGAACCTGGCTCATCTCTGTGAGAGTCAGGAAGTGCAACCAGAGATTCACATGGGTAGAAGAGACCATCTCCTTGTCCAAAGGAAAAAAAATGTGCCTAACACTCCCCAGACTAGCAAAGGAGAACTTTCCGAGCATGTCTTGCAGAAGAGTAAAATAATCATAGAAAGTTACTTGCCTCTGTCTGGTGCCGCGCCTTCACTGTGTGCCTTCTTATCCCAAGCGGAAGGTGCACGGAATTCTGACAGAAGAATCTGGAGGGTGTACTGATGTGTGGGTTGGGAGCTCGTGGATGCTTAAGGTTCATTCTGCTCAGTCTGCCTTTGCCCTGGTTTCCTCACAATTACATTGATCACCAGCCCACTGCTTCTGAAGCTCAGCCCATCAAGAGTGAAAAACAAAAGCAGGGCCTCCAAATGGCAAAGGGACTGGAGAGAAAACATCAGAGCTGCTGCAGGAATACTCCATGATGTTAACCCATATCGTATATGTCCCTGGGGCCCTCCAGCCCTTTCCTGGGAGGCCCAGCTATGTTTCACTAAGTTGGTTATTGTTTAAAGACTATGGAATGCCAGCCCAATGAGGAACTGTCCATTGTTATGGACAATGATGTCCATAAACATCGGATTTTATGCAGTGCTGGCTGCAATCCTATAACAAACAGAAGTGCCCACACATGGTTTTATGTCAGTTTGTGAACTGAGTTCAAGAGGCCCTAACTCTAAGCACTGTATGTAAAATAAAAGCAATTAGTGCAGCTGTTATCGTTGTATTCTCCAATCTGGAATTAAATTACAGAGAGAAAATACAGAATATTTTTCCCACTTCAGTTTAATCACAGTTTAGAAGCAGGAAGGTCAATTGTCGCTTCTTTTATAGCCCATGCAGTGTTTGCCACTACTGTGTACCCCGAGTAGACTTTCAGTAAACATGCAAGCTAGGAATAAGGTTAAAGATTCCTATTTGACAGCCTTTTGTATAACCAAAACAGAAATCTGTCAGTCCCTACTTCTATTTCCTTGAACCTTTTTCCAGAAGGCTCCCAACCCCTTCAATGTATTTTTAAATCAATTCTCTCCTCATTAAGCCCACTTAAATAAAACAATAGTATGCAATTCAGTGGCTTTTAGTACACCCAAGGTTGTATAACCTCGCCAACATTTGTTGTTTTTTGAGTCCTTGATGATAGCCATTCTTACCACAGTAAAATGGAATTTCAGTGTTGTTTTGAGATGCATTTCTCTAATAACCTAAGATGCTGAACATTTTTTCATGAATTTATTGGTCGTTTGTACTTCTTTCAAGAAGTATCTATTCATTTCAATTGCTCATTTTTTGATTGGGTCTTTTGTTTTAGGGGGTCTAATTATTTCTTGTGCAATTGGGCTGTATTCAGAAAGTCCTTGTCTATGCCCATATCTTCAAGAGTTTCACCCATTGTATCTTCCAGCAGATTCAGTGTTTCTGTTTTTATGTCTAGGTCTTTGATCCATTTTGATTTGATTTTACTACAGGGTGAGAGATACGAGTCTAAATTCATTCTTCTATATGGGGATAATCAGTTTTCTCAGCACCATTATCTTTTCTCCAGTGTGTGTTATTGGCCTCTTTCAGTCATCTGATGACTGAAAGTGCATGGGGTTGTTGCGCATCCTCAGTTTTATTCCAGTGTTCAACATGTCTATTTTTGTGCCAGTACCATGTTGTTTTTATTACTGTAGCTTTGTAGTATAACTTGAAATCTGTTATTGTAATGCCTCCTGCTTTGCTCTTTTTGCTCAGGATTGCTTTGCCTATTTTGGGTCTCTTCTGGTTCCCATATAAATTTTAGGATTTTTTTAGTCCTGTGAAGAATGTGGTTGGTATTTTGATTGAAATTACATTAAAAAATGGGGAGGGGGCTGGGTGTGGTGGTACACGCCTGTAATCCCAGCACTTGGGAGGCTGAGGCAGGAAGATTGCTGTGAGCTCCAGGCCAACCCTGACAACATAGTGGGTTCAAGGTCTACTTGAACTACATAGCAAGACCCTATCTCAAGAAAACCAAAGAACTTTTTTTTTTTTTAATAATGTGGCCAGTTTGGCAATATTGGTTCTGCCTATCCAGGAACAGAGGATGTGTTTCCATTTTCTGATGTCCTCTTCAATCTTTTTTCAGAGTCCTGTAATTTTTATCATAGTACATTTTCACTTCCTTGGTTAGGTTAATTCCTAGGCATTTATATTTTTTTGAAGCTACTGTAAATGGGATTGTTTTCCTGATTTCTTTCTCAGTGAATTCATTATTCATGTGCAGGAACACTGTTGGTTTTTGTATGCTGATTTTGTATTCTGCCACTTTGCTGAATTTATTAGCTCTAAGAGTCATCCAGTGGAGTTTCGCGGATTTTCTGTGTAAAGGATCATGTCATCTGCAAATAAGGATAGCTTGACTTCTTCCTTTACTGTTTGTATCTCTTGTATTTTTTCCTCTTTCCTGATCACTCTGACTAAAGTTTCAAGTACTATATTGAATGGGAGTAGTGATAGTGGACATCCTTGTCTGGTTCCTGGAGAACGTGTGATATTAATTAGAAAGAACATGTGATATCAATTTGAATGGATTAAGAAATGCCTAGAGTGGAGCACAATTCTGAGTGTGTCTGTGATGATTGACATGTAGGCCCCAAACGGAGGAGCAAATACTCAGCTCAGATGTGGGTGACACCGACCAATAGGCTTATAACATGGATGGAACAGAAAGGAAAAGAAGAAGAAAGTTTCCCCTTTTGCTTCTTTGGAAGCGTGCCAGTCTTCACTGTTGCCTTTGGGTGTTTGTCTCCAGTTCCTTCAGACTTCCAGTACAGACTCTTCAGCCTTTCAACACAGACTCACACGAGACTTTGCAGTGAGCTCCAGACCCTCAACTTTCAACTGAATCCTCCAACTCTCCAGGGTGCAGACATCCGTTTTGCATTCTTCCACTCCTGATCCCACAGGTGGCCATTGTAAGCCTACTTAGTAGTAAATAAATAAACATATATAATATTAAATATATAATATTCAATATACACTTATGTAATATTAAATCTGTTCCTCTTGTGAACTGTGATACAGAATGCTCTCAGTTTTTCCCCATTTAGTATGATGTTGCTAGTGGGTTTGTCATAAATGACTTTTATCAATTGAGGTAAGGTCCTTCTACATTTATTTTTGTCAGCGTTTTATCATGAATGAATGTTAGATTTTGTCAGACGGCTTTTTCTGCATCTGTTGAGACAGTCGTGTGATTTTTGTTCTTGTTTCTGATTATGTGATACATTACATTTGTTGATTTTCATATGTTGAACCGTCCTTGTATCCCTGCATTCTATTTAGAAGTATCTGGTTGAGAATTTTTGCATCTGTGCTTACTGAGGAAATTGGCCAGTAGTTTCTTCTTTTTGTTTTTGAGTCCTAGTCTGGTGTTGGTATCAAGGTAATGCCAGCTTCAAGGACTGAGTTTGGCAGTGTTCCTTTTCTTTGAATTTCATGAAAGAGTTTGAGGAGTATTGGCATTAGTTCTTCCTTGAAGTTCTGGTAAAATTCAGCATTAGGTCTTGCTTAGTTGGTAGTGTTTTTATTACTGCCTCAGTTTCATTGCCCGCTAGTCGTCTAGTCAGGATTGTTTATAAAAGTCAAAATCACAATGGACAATGCCAAAATCCAGACAATGATAAGAAATTATTTCAGAAGCTTATGTTCCAGTAAAGTGGAGAATCTAAAAAAACGGATAAATTCCTAAACACATATGAAGTACCAAAACTGAACCAAGGAGTTTCTAAATGTCTTAACCTGGCCCTGCTGAACATTAGCTGTACATCATATATCACACTGAATCTTTTTTTGTCTACCCCTTTTTGTCTACCCCTTCAAAATCACCTGCCCTGTGTCTCATACCTGTCTGATGATTACAGTGAATGTGATGCTGGGCATGGTGGCATACACCTGGGAAGCTGAAGCAGGAAGATCACAAGTTTGAGCCCAGCCTGGGCAATGTAGCAACTTTGAGAGACCCTGTCTCCAAATAAAATGTAAAAAAGGGCTGGAGATGTAACTTAGTCAAAAGGCCCTGGGTTCAATCCCCCGTGCAGAGGGGTGGGGAAAAATGAATGAAAGTGACAAACTAGTGAGTATAATGTGTAGCAACTGATGATAGCACTTATATTTTGTCACATGCCTTAACCTGAAGGAAATGAGTAATAGAAAATTGCAGGCATCATGGCAGGGCCAGTAGGGAAGTAATTTCAATAAGTGATAGCATTTCAGTCTTTCTCAAGTCAGACCAAGTTGGTACCTGTTGACTCTACCCACTCCTGTAAGATTGAATTTAGGGCTGTGTCTTAGTTACTTT
Organism: Hystrix cristata; assembly: GCA_004026905.1. Lineage (NCBI taxonomy): Eukaryota > Metazoa > Chordata > Mammalia > Rodentia > Hystricidae > Hystrix > Hystrix cristata. The sequence goes on along the minus strand of PVJO010017481.1, from coordinate 738 downwards.
TTGCATTGCTGAGACAAAATACCCACCACCTAAGGTTAACGGAGGAAATGTTTATTTTGACTCAGTTTGTAGAGGTTTCAGTCCTCGATCAGGTGGCTCCAAGGCAGGGTGACCTAGCAGAGGGGCATCACAGAGGAGAAATAGTTCATAGTGTGGCAGAGCAGGAAGAAGACAGCAAGTAGTGACTGACAGCACCAGCAGAAGCAACAGCAGCAGCAAACCTTCTCTCTACCCCTTATGTTCCATCCAGGCTACCCACCCTTTAGGCAGGTAGCACTCATGCCCAGGGTGGTTCACCCTTGATCCTAGCATCACACACCCTAGATCCAGGCACCTCTGAAAAGCCCCATTGATGACCACATGAGGCTTTGGGGGGACATCTAGATACAAGCCATGAGAGACTGAATCTAAGGAGGAGTCGCTGAGTGTCTCTGAGTTTGATTGGTTATTGGTCAGGCAGCACTGTATGAAGTGTCTTTTATCACTGACAGGTTCTCACCTTGAATTTTTCATTTCGCCTCTTCTAGGCAAACATCTTACCTTTCTTTCATATGTTTAGAGCACACTACTAAATGTAAAAGATAGATACTTCTCTTTTAGGTCTGGGCTCGCTTTAGATTTCAAAGCAACTTCAGGATTTAAAGGTACCCCTGAAAGGGACCTCTACCAAGATGGCCAAGGTACTTCCCAGGGACTATGCTAATAGGTGCTTTAAGTTCGACGATGTGTCCTATTTTT
>PVJO010017480.1:0-39151 GCA_004026905.1 Hystrix cristata | reverse complement strand
TAAGAGAAAGAAGCCATAAAAAATACATACTATTTGATTCCGTTTATATACATTTCAAACAGTAGTTAACTATAGCGACAGATGTCATAACGGTGATTGCTTTTCATGGAATTGTGACTGGGCAGGGCATGCAAGCTTTGGGCCTGCTCCTCATTGTTCTGTTCTCAATCTGGTTGACGGTTAGAGGTGTGTGTTTACTATTTACAACTGCAGCAAACTGATTAGTTTGAAATTTTTGCATTTTTTGCACATGCATATTACACTTCACTGAGAAATTTCTTTGAAGTAATTCAAATCTCCTATTGCTTCTCCTACTCAGTCTAAATCATTTAATGCGTTTTAACTGTTGCCCTCTGAAATTACTGTGCAATATCAGTGCAGTATGCACAAGTTTGCCTAAAGTAATCGGGAGATCCCGACTTTAAAGGTTTTGTGTTGTTGTCCTTTAAAAATCAACAATCAACACACATACAATCAAGTTGTCAAGGACCTAGTTTGTCTAACAGAGATAGGGAGATTCAGACCAAGAAGGGAATTTTAATACGGTCATGCATTATCTATGACCTGTAGGATGAATAAAGATAAGAATTAGAGTGGACTTAACTGAAAATAGCCTTGCGATAAAAACAAGTCACTTTATTTCAATGACACTCACTTCCACTGTGATTTTTATCTCATGCTTATTTAGTTTGTAGGCCCAGACCAAGCCTTCTTGGAGTTTTTCTTTCTCCTTTCATTCTTTTTTTTTTAATCTTCACTCTGCAAGGTCAGCGTAACCTATGGAAATGGAGTTCTTTCAGTTGCTTTGCACAGTGTCACTGAAGACGTAGTTGAGAAAGAAAGCAGGTAAGAAGCCAAAAGTATTTGTAGTCTGAACTACTTGTTCTGAACTTGAATTTCAAAAACATTGTTTGAAGTGACTCTGATGTTATTTTGATTTACTATCTTAGAAACAACCCTTTCTTGGTTAGCCCAGACTTGTAAGTCGGCCACATAAATTAAAGCAGAATCTTACGGGAGGGTTGATGAGAGAGAGAACGAGAGAGACAGAGAAAGAGAGAGATACAGAGACAGAGAGAGAGAGAGAGAGAGAGAACATAGGTAACATCTTAACAAGAAAGCAGAAGTATATGTTTGTAACTAAAACTTTGGGCTGAGGTCATTTTCCTATTAAAAATTCTAGTACTTAATTTTCCAAATAATATTCTTCTCAGTCACTGCAAATACTCCACCAACTTCAGATCATTCAGGTCCATCTCCTGCGCTGGAGATGGAATTGCTCCTAGGTTCTTTCCTGACTTTTCATCCCACTGCCCTTATTTTATCTGTGATCTGTCCTGAAATACAGACAGAGCCACCTTGGGAGGATTTCCTAAAAAATAGTGGAAATAATATCACTCAGAGCATTGTTACATGTCATCTTGAAATTTCTAAGTAAGGAAGTATAAAGCTGATAAGAATGAGAGTTGATTCCCCTTCTTGGTATCTTCTGAGAAGAATTAAAAGCATCATACCGCAGTGATATATGCACACCCGTGTTTATAGCAGCACAGTTTGTAATAGTTAAATCCTGGAAGCAGCCCAAATGTCCATCAACAGCAGAATGGATAAAGAAAATGTGGTTTTTCTTGTACAACGGAGTACTACTCTGCCATAAAGAATGATAAGCTTGAGATATTTCTAGGTAGATGGATGCATCTTGAGACCACACTCTTAAGTGAAATAAATCGGACACACGTTTAAAGACTGCATGGTTTCTCTGGTGTGAGAAACTGAAAGTGTAAATAAAGACTACAATGTATTATAGTGTATAATCTTCTTGATAATCCGTAGCATTCTGTTTGCTAGTATCTTATTGAAAATTTTTGCATCTATGTTCATGAGGGAAATTGTTTTGTAGCTCTCTTTTTTGGTGGGATTTTTTTCTGGTTTTAGTATCAAGGTAATACTTGCTTCCAGGAATGATTTTGGAAGTACTGCTTCCTTTTCAATTTCATTAAAGAGTTTGAAGAATAGTGGTATTAGGTCATCTCTTAATTTCTTGTAGAATTCAGCTATGAAAAGAAATTACTAATAGAATGGGGCAAAAAATCACAGACTGGGAGAAAATTTTTGCCAGCTGTCCCTCAGACAAAGGTCTAACATCCAGAACATATAAAGAACTCAAAAAAATCAAACTCCCCAAATTTAAAGACCCTATCCAAAAATGGGCATCTGAAATGAATAAACATTTCTCAGACGAAGAAATAAAAATAGCAAATAAATATATGAAGAAATGTTCAATATCATTGGTCATTCGAGAGATGCAGATCAAAACAACACTAAGATATCATCTCACTCCAGAAAGAATAGCTATTATCAAGAAATCAACCAATAACAAGTGCTGGCGGGGCTGCGGGGAAAAAGGAACCCTCCTCCACTGTTGGTGGGAATGTAGACTGGTCCAACCACTGTGGAAATCAGTGTGGAGATTCCTCAGAAAATTACAACTAGAGGTTACATTTGACCCAGCTATTCCTCTGCTTGGAATCTTCCCAGAAGAATTAAAATCATCATATCACAGTGATATATGCACAACCATGTTCATAGCAGCATAATTTGTAATAGCTAAGTCTTGGAAGCAACCTAAATGCCCAACAACTAATGAATGGCTAAAGAAGATGTGGTTTTTCTACACAATAGAGTACTATACCGCCATAAAGAAGGATAAACTAGAGTCATTTGTATGTAAATGGATGTTCCTTGAGAGCATACTATTAAGTGAAATAAATCAGACACTTATCAGTATACATTGAATTGTTTCTCTGATATGAGAAACCATAAGTGTAAATAAGGACAAAGGAGTAAAATAGATATTATATATGAAAAAAAGATAGCATTCAAAAGAGAGGAGAACTAGATAGGGAAAAGGAGGATAAAGAAGGAAGGTTAAAAGGAAAGTAAAATGAAAGGGAAAAAATGGAAAAATGTAAATAAACTTGTTGCAAATAGAGAGGAGTGGGTGAATGCAAGGGAGGGGAGGGGAGGGGGGAACCAAGATACATCATGTACAGGTACAAAATAACCATGTTGATTATGATCATTATGTAAACAATGTACCAATACATGTTCTTGGTAAAATGTATTATATTGGGAAAGGGAAGAAAATGTCCAAATGGGAAATAGAACAAGAGAGGGTGAGGGGGAAAGGAACAGAGGGACAAGAGAAATAAGAAATGGAAGGAAAAAATGGAAACAAAGCTTTTTTAAATAAGGAGGGAGGAGGGGGTGAAGGGAGGGGAGGGGAATGGGAAAAAAAAGAAGCAACAAAATATATCATGTACAGGTATAAATCCTCTATGAGAAATGTTATCACTATGTACATCTAAAATGTACCATTAAATAAAATAAATTTAAAAAAAAGAATGAGAGTTGAGATGAACCATAGTTAACCTAATTCTGCAGGACTAGAACTATGATTCTTACAACAAGGATTCTTCCAACAAATGAAAAGGGATGAACAAGTGAATTGTCAAACATAAGGATGTTTACACTACCACAGTTTAATATGTACCTACAGGGGACTTCAGTTTCCTAAAGATAAGATAGATTTTAATGAAGCCATTGTAAATTTACTGTGATAAATTCCTCACTGCAGGAAATCTCTGGAATCATGCTCCTCTAACTTGGCAAGTGGTGAGCTAGAGTCATCTGAGAAGGACAAAAATGGTATTTAATAAAAGGACATTTCACAAGTCTGTTCATAAGGAAATGAAAATTTAATTTCTAAGAAATTTTATGGCTAAAATTGCATTTTAATAATGCAATAACCAGCCTCAGTAGAAAACTAATGCAACCAACTCAATCATGCTTACTAACAAAGTCATTTTTATCACCTGTTATGAGACAATTGATTCTTTTGATCTGTTTGCTTCTTTAAAGTCCACTTTTCTTTAACTGAATGCCATATTTGAAAACATAACCCCCCTTTCCTGTCTACATTCTTACTTGGATAGATTCAGCACACTGACTTGCTCCAATATAAATCACTGTCTGGCCTAAGAATAATAAATACCCCTCCTATCATGTTTACCATCAATACTTGGTCATGTCACAGTGACAATGATGGCGTGAAGAAAGACGTAGGACTCAGACTGCCTCACTGAAAATAGAATGGTTATACAAAGACACCAACAATATTGTACAGGCAGAGATATGTGCTATATCTTTCTTAGTGAAACACAGAAAAGCTAATATGCTGCAGTTGTGGTTAATGCCTCCCTTCAGTCAATTAGCAATACTGAAAAGTACCTGATGGCAGCTTCTTCCAGTGCTATTAGTCTATGAAGTGCCCATGGACAATGAAAAATTTTTGCACATTCTAAAAAGGTGAATGGGTGTTCATTTTGTCTCATCCAGTGAAACAAAGAATTTAGAAAATAATGTACACTATTTTATCTCATATCGGCCATTAAAATTTTAATCGATCTCACGACTTTGTATTTATGAATTTACTTATAAGTAATTGGAACTGTTGAAAAAACAGAAAGCTTATATGTAGCCTTCATTTCAATTTTCTTATAAATTAGGTACAGTACTACTGATGCTATTTTGCTGAGGTATTAGACAATACTAGTTATTCTGCCAAACGGAAAGTAAGAGCCTTGGCAGCGTAAAAGATGATTAGTAGGAAACAGGGAAGTAGAGTTTGTGGAGATCTGATGGGGGTCTGAAGATGGGAGGAAAGTGGAGGGAAGAGAAGAGAAGAAGTAAAAATGATTAAAATTTTTTTTGTGTGTGTGCTGGGGATTGAACTCTAAATCCCAGCTCCAAAATGATTAAATTTGACATGTGCGTGTACCAATTCCCTGAGACGCATTAATTATTTTATATATAACAAATATACACCACGTATTATAAGATCCTCTGGTCCCAGGTTTCTAATAATGCACCTCCTTTAGTACACATGGAATGTAAATAATACACACATTAATAGTTATATGTGCACCTCATAATCACTGCATTAGTAGTAGTTTCCAAGCAAAATAAAATTCAGTGTGACTTTTAAGAACCTGTGTCAGTGTGACTTTTAAGAACCTGTGTATGCAAAAGCCAAAGTAGGTACCACTTTATATGTAGGAAAGAAAAAAATTATGTGGATTTAGAAAACCACACAATTCAGAAATGGAAATGAATTTCCAGACTGAAAAGAAAGATGTTGTCAAAAATGGAGAGAAAACCAGATGACTCAAAAATGCTTCAAGTCACATGTTTTAGAGTAAGAGGCTGAAATGCAAAGAAATTTGACTTGTCCAAATTCATACAACAACTTGTCAGGAACAAAAACAGGACTGAAAGAGAGATCTCTTAATTTTCAATCCAGTTCTAGTGCCACTAACTACACCCTACTTCCTTTAGAAGATGTGATTTTTATATCTGTAGTTTAGCACACTTCATGCTTTATAGATTTGTTTTGTCCCTGGTCATTGGGAAAATATGTTTATGTGCAAAAGTAGCATATATTACATGAGGATGGAAAGAGGAGATTTAAATGTACTTGTCATTACTGACTGTTCTGGTTTCCAGCTGAAAGCCATAGTTTCCAGCCTCCTTTGCATCCCAAATTGAGAATGTGTTACAATCCCCTGCAGACTTGCTTTGTCATGGACCCTAAAGAATCTAGGCAGTCTTTAACAAGAGTCCAGGAATAGCCTCCATGATTAAAAGATAGTACACTGAATCCCTGCATATTGTGAGGTTGTGGGGACTCTGCCAAGAGAGGAGTCCACAATATTTAGCTCTCTACATTTGAGCATGAAGAAGCCCTCTTGAATGTTAAACAGAACTGAATCGTGAAGAATTGTTTTAAGATTCTGCCAGTTTCCTGAAATACGTTATTGATATTGCTATTACCCCCTGACCTGGGTGAAGCTCATGTCACCAAATCTTATGTTGAGAATTAGAAAGATTTAAAAGGTCGTAGCTTTTTTTTTCACTCAAAAATACCAGTTTGTCAAATACTTTACCCACAATTCCTGGTAGTTCTCTATCCAAATGGCATGTAGTTGTGTATTTTTTCTCTCTAAAGATTAGCTCTACTCTCATGGTTTTGACATAAATTAGACAAAAGAGAAAATACTCAAAGATGCTGCTCAGCTCAAATGTGTATCCTCAGTGGCTGTGTGGAAGGGAGGACCAGTAAGGTAAAACATAAAACAGAAGCAGTCAGCGTGAGAGAGTTGTGTGTAGAGCTGATACATCATACTCCATTCATCCCATTTGCATTTATTAAATAATTATCACTTTCTTGCAATCACAGCCTTAGAATAGAGATAGATTGGCAAAGAGATAAAGAGGCAGATAATTATTTTCAGGTAAGTATTCTGAGGGGTTTTCCAGCAGACACATTGAAATTACTAAGCATGGCAATGAAATAAGAATTGACACATCTGCCTATATGGGGAGAAAGTAAATAAAGAATGTAACAATTCTTGCAAATAACAGCAGAATTCCCTTTAAGCTGGAAATTATTTTTGGTGGGAATATAACATGAAAGCTTAAGAAAGAAGCAGAGACTGTTATTATTGACTGGCTTCATGGAGAATAAGGCTAAATTAAATTGTTCTGTTATATAAAGAGTGACGTGTGTGTGTGTGTGTGTGTGTGTGTGTGAGAGAGAGAGAGAGAGAGAAAGAGAGAGAGAGAGAGACTCATTATATTGAACTGCATAATCATTCAGATCTATCAAGCTAAAAATTTAGGGTCACTTTTATCCTCCTTTTCCCTCATCTTAGAAAATACAGGAAACTTTTCTACGATCCCAGGAAGTTCTACCAGGCAGCATTGGTATAGACTAGATATGTGTAAGTAGCTTTTTGGTCTATGTGTTCCTGGACTAAAATGAAATTTTTAAAGGAAAAAAAATGAATATTTCCATTGGGATGTATAAAAATAAATATTTTCTTTTCAAAAAAGCTGTGCTCTGTTCTCTTCTTCAAACTTCCTTTCTTTGGGCAGTTGGAATATCAGATTCCAATTGTCAGGGTCACTTCAGAGCAAGATCAAAGGAAGTGAGCACCATTGTGGGGGTGCTGGACCATGGTGGGGGTGCTGGGGATTGAACTCGGGTCCTTGCACTTGCTAAGCAAGCATTCTACCACTGAACTAAAGTCCTGACCCCCACAAGCACAGTTTTTTGACCCCACATCCCAGAGTACGTCAACTTCAGGGAATCATAATCCTAAAGGTCATCTGAGGTCTGGAGTCCCTGGATTCAAGTGGCCCAATAAAGAGGGAAAAAAAGCAAGAAACCTTTTCTTCCCGGCATGCGATCGAGTTTGCCCCTTACCTACAGTGTCTTGATGGCACGTGCGCTCCCAAAGACACGGCTTCCTCTTTTACGCCCAGTTGTGTAACATTTACAGCACATATTTTTTATAATAAGGCTTCTACCCTAGAATTCTCCAGTTTGTTAGAAACTGGAATGAGAGAATGCCGGTTAGCAGAATGCCAGTGCTCTTTACTTCTCCAGTATTTTCTCTTCCTGCGATAACAACCATCATCATTTGGTTCTTAGAAGATGGAAACCCGTGCACGGAGATGTGTGCATGCTGTTATCCGGAAGGTAACGATATTTGAGTGTTACTCTCACGCTGGTGTTAATTAGTTCACAGCATATTTAAATCTGGGAACAACACGAGTCAGCTCAATCTCCGAAGGACATCTTTTACACAGCTACATTATGTTCTGACAAAACTAAGGCAGCATTGCCAAGACACCGACAGTGCCTGGTAAACACAGTTTTGGCAGAGTGCAGAGGGAGCTTTCTCAACTGGCAACCAGGCAAATCCAGGTTTACAAATGTGCCACCCTTGGTTAATTAGAGACAGTGCTGGCTTTTAATTTAATTTGAAGATACATGAGAAAAAAAAAAGTCAAGGAAAAAAAAGGTGGATAAACAAGCCCACTAGTCCCACTGCTGGAGAAATGAAGTTACACAAGCATGAATGATCTAGTCCCGCAAAGAACTTGATGGATGTGGTTGCGTCTGAAACACAAAAACATCTGGCTGCACTGAACAGCTGAAGGGGAAAAAAAAAGCAGAGTCCAAATTCACGGTCACATTTCTGTCACAGACATCCGGAAAACAGATGGCACCGGTTCCAAATAAAGTCTCGTGGATATGCTGAGAGGTTTTGAAACCCATGTGTCCATAAATGCATTCTTTTACCCCTTTATTTCCAGCTCAGTGAGTTGTCATCAGCCTCTTCCCTGCTTGCTATCTTTACAGCAATGATGTTTGCAAAGGCAGAGGTAGTGGCTGTCTGAAGATAGCCTGTACTATATTCTCCACCCCGTCTGGGGTGCTTAAGGGAGAAAAACAGTATACCGCTACACAGGGTCTCAACCTTGGCTGCAACTCTGCAGTTATGAGAGTCAAAATGCCCCAGATATATGACAAATTAATATTGAGTAATGGTCAGCATGTAATACACACTGTGTTCCAGACATGGACTAAATGTTTTTATTATTTCCTGTAACCTTCATCACAGGCTTATATATTAGCTTCTATGATATGATCCCAGAAAGGTACATATGTGAGGGTATCCAACTGGTCTCTTGCAAACTTAAAGTTCACGCTCAGTTTCCTCTTGGTGACAGAATGGATTGTTAATCAATTCCTTGCACAAAACATAAATATTTGGGGGGAAATCTGCACTTTTTGTTGAGGTGGGCAAATCTCAGGCAATCTAAAGTGAATTATATCATCACCATGATTTCCAACTTGATTGTCCTAAGAGATGCCTAGGAGATTAGTAAATCACACTCCTGGGTGTATCTGGGTGGGTCATGTGGGTGTGACTTGGGAACCGTATCTGGTCCCTATGCTTCGCTTTCTCGCTCTTCCCCTCCTCTCTGCTTCCTGGATACTATGAGTTGAGTAACTCATCTCTACCAAGCCTTTCTCCACAATGTTCCTGCCTTGGAACCAGCTGACCATGGGCAGAAACCTCTGAAATCCTGAACCAAAATAGGCCTCTCCCCCTTTCAATAGCACACGTCAGGTATTTTGTGCCTTCAAAAAAAAGCCTACTAATACACTGGGGTTTGCTGATTGCTCCCTAGCTGAGACCTATCAGCAAGAGAGTTACTAAGAAAACATCTCTTTTCCTTTCTCAAAGGCAATCACAAACGCCCAGGAACACCATCACCCACGCTGATGAGATATAATAGAAATTAAAGCACAAATATTTATAGCTTCAAAATCCTCAGACTCAGTGATATGCTGCGGATACACTCAGCAATCCTGCAGGTTCCTAAAAATCAGATCAGAAGCTAAAAATCATTGATGCTGAAGCAACAGCTACTCTGATTATGTGTGACTCTACCGGTTTCATCTTTACCAACTAAAGAGAATTTGGTAATAAGACCATGTGCAGAAAAAGGCTTCGAAAGCCAAAAGTAGTGAGAGTATTATTGCACTGCATATTGCATTGCATTACAAACAATTTTTGAGACTCAGATTGTGGCACAAACTGATAGTGGAATTTACATAAGGCAAAAGAGTTTTTCCCCCGTTTTCTGAGTTCAGAAGCTGTGCAAAAGTTGATACGATAATTTGGTTCAATATTTGGGTATTTGAATGATTGCATCCACTGAAGAGGTAGCATGAAGAGAATTAGGAGATTTATATTTCAGATCATAGAATAGAATTTCTGAACTAAAAACAAAAAGGACATTATGGTTTCGAGATTCATATTGTTATACACCTGGGGCAGATGAAGATAACTATACACCTTCTAAGTATGTAGAGTGTGGACTAGAGGCTTGGTTGTGCTGTTTGTTGGGCATCTTACTTCTCCTTCTGTCCTCTTTCAGACTGGGCCCGGGGTGATCACAGATTATGATGGAGTGAACACACATGGCAGAAAGATGGTTTAGGGCACCCGTCCTGCGCCTAACACCAGGGAGAACGCTCCTCCTGCTACTGGGAAATGGGCACCCCTCCAAAGCATGAGGAAGTCACTAATTAACCTCATTCTGTGGGGCTGCTCTAGATAGGATCCAGCAACAATGATAATGACAGCGCTAGCTAGTAACAGTTATTAGGTGCTTCTGTAAGTTCCAGGCAATGTGCTCAGTTCTTTGTGGATATCATCTCACTACACTCGCCCCATTTGATAAGTTCTATATTTATTCTCTTTTATCACTTTAAAAAACTGAGGTGCAGGGAGGATAAAACTTGCCCAGTAGCATACTTTGCCAAAAATAGACCAAAAATAACAGAATTTGCATTCAAAATCTGGTCCATCTGAGGCCTGACCCCCTACATCGACCTGTTATTCACTGGTTGAGTGTATGAGAGACCTAGGTGTAGAGCAAACACAGGATTTAACATTCTCTTGGGGACATGTTTGAAAGTGCGAGGAGATGCTCATGATACTCACACCAGGTTTACAGCACAAATTGATATATGAGCATATTATTTAGCAAAGTAGCTGGTTAGGAATGCCCGCTTGCTTGGAGGAAGTAATGACAGATCTGGAGGCACTTGGTCGTTAATATATGACAGCACACCCAAGATTTTAATAGAAGTGTTTTTTTTTTTCTTAAAAGAGAGACTTCTACCCTCAGAGGGCCATTTCATCTCATCTGCTTAAAGTGAATAACTGCTTAAAATGTTGACATCCACATGGCTTTGACTGGTTTTTAACACCTGTCTCTTAGATTCATTTTATGCTGTCACAAGCATTTTTAAAAATTATGGACATTTTGCTTTTAAATTGTTTATGGCCTTTCGGGTTTAGGTTGTCATTAAAATAAACTGCTGTATATAGGCACACTAAGGCAGAACTGCATCGTCTCTGCTCCCCAGTGGCCATTTGCAAATGGTTTGGTTTGTCACTTGAAATCTTGACTCCAGTGAAAATATGCTCATAGCACTTGGCTTAAAGTATCAGTTATCTCAATATACAGGAGGCTGACTTAGGGGGAAATACCGTGTATCGTGTTATCAATTCTATCTCTTCTCTTTTCACACATTGCCTGACCCAAAGCAATGTAAATATAACAGCATTTCTTTTAACCAACACTTGAAAATTATGAACCTCCTGTCATGCCGACACTGTGGAATGTTCCTTTTTCTTTCTGAAACTTTGGTCTAATGGCTCCCTGGAACTTTTCTCCTCTCTCTTTTCTCCTCTGTTATATTTGTCTTCTCTCTCACACCCTCTGCATGTTGGCCCCACCCCACCTCCAAATTCTCCTGTTTTCTTTTCTAATTTTTCTGTATGTATTATGTCCTTGAACAGTTTCATCTGGTTTCATGGATTTGATCAATATTTCCATGTGGTGCAAGACTCCTAAATTTGTGTTTCTAACTTTGGTGTACTCCCCAAACTCTAACTCTCATCTGTCTAAAACACCTGATGAAGTTGTCCTTCCTGAAGTCAGTGCATCCAGAGCTGGTATCACCATGTTTCTTTTCCCCTGCACCCGCAGCCTCATCCTTATTCTATCTGTACCAAAGATGCAAGAGTTTAGAAGTGTCACAGCTCATTCATGTCTCAGAGACTCAAATAAGGTTTCCTGATGGAACAAGCATTTTGAGTTATGCTTCCACCCGTGTGAGCTAATTTACCCACATGGAGGCCACGGGTAGGACCAACTAATTACCACACCAAGTCACAAAAATGGGTGAACTGGGACAATCAGTCACTTTGTCCAGAATCACAGGGCTTCAGAGTGAGTAAATGCATTCATTACTTAATGTGACTAGAACCATTCGTTTCTCCTTCTATAGTCCAGGACTGGGGAAATATAACTCCCTTGAGTTTTCTCTTTGTTAATGACAGAGGTTAACGAGGGCTCACAGTCTTGGCATTATTTCTCATTTCCTTATCCAAAGTAAAGCCAGTTGGACAATTCTCTCTGTTTCAGCCCTTCCAGTATCTGTCGGTGAATTTTTCTAACAAAACTTGCTCAGATCCTTAATGTTTCTCACCTGAGATACGCTAACTGGTCTCCCCCACTCTTAAATCCTCCCTTACCTTCATTCTTTGTAGTAGGAAGATAAAACCAACTGAAAACCATCTGGATTATTTGATTTCATTCTTCAAATTTCAATGTAAACAAAATAGTTTATTCCATACCGTTCAAATTTCTCAGCCTTGCAGCCTGGCACCTGAGATTCACGGCTCGGACCTTAGGGAGCAGGGCGTGACTTTTCTTCTGCGAGTCTTTCTGGGAACTCACAACTGGGTTGCCCAGCCTTGTTCTCAGCTTTTACAAAAGCTGTTCCTCATCACGACCTGCATCACATTTTATGGTAATGACTCTTTTACAGGTTTACTTCCCTTAAACTTTAACATGTACCCAGCAGAGAGAACAGAAAATACATTCATAGCTGTATTTCCAGTCCCGGCCCATAGGAGGACTTTAATAAGCCTCTGTCAAATTAACTAAAAAAGAACTGGATCTATTCACATTAAATGAATAAATCTATTCACTCTGAGGCCCTGTGGGTGTCCCATTTTCCCATTTTCTTGCCTCCATGGTCCTCAGTTGGTCCTAGCACAGTCTCCACATACTGAAACTAAGTTACACTTACAGAAGCATAACTCGAAATGCTCCCTCCACCAAGAAACCTTTACAGTCTCTTAGATGTGAGTGACCTGTTCTACTTCTAAACTCTTGCAATATTTGTTGTACTTCATTTGTGGTGTTGAGTGCTTTCTGCTTCATAGCATGAATTGTTTAGCTCCCAATAAGTCTGTAGGCTCTCTGAAGACAAAATCTTTGCTTATTTCATTTTTAATCAGCCTAAATTCTTAATTACAATGTCTCCTACAAAGAAGTTCAGAAGATCAATATTTATTGGTCACAATGACTAAATGAATTACCTATATTCATGAATAAAATGACACTCTCTTACTGCAAACCATCAGATTTATATTTCTCAATCTATTCCATAAAATTTGTCCAGGCAGATCTTCAATTTGAGAAAGAGTAAAGTCAAGTTTTTCAGTAATTTTAAGATAGTACTCAGCTGCAGATCAGCCAGGGTCTTCCACTTAGACAGTTGAGTTCTGTGTGTGGATATATATGCATGGGTATGTGCGTATGTGTATAAATCTTATTAAATTAATCACAAGTGTACAGTTCTATCAACTTTCATAAAGTGAATACATACATGTAACTAGTACTCAAATAGGGAGACAGACCATCACTAGTTCTACAGCAGACTCCTCATGCTCCATTGCACACACTAACTTTATGAGTTTAACTATTACCTTGACTTCTAATAGCATACATAGTAATGTCTCTCTCTTGTTTTAAAACTTTATATAGATGAATGTTGGTGAGATTTCTGTTGCTGGGCAAAATACCTGTCATGCCCAATTTAAAGGAGGAGAAGTTTATTTTGGTTCATGGTTTTGGAGGTTTCTGTCATGGTCAGCTGGCTACAAAACAGGAACATCATGGCAGAAGACCTCAGCAGAGGAAAGGTGCTCACCCCATGACAGCCCGGAAACAACACAGGGGAAGAGCCAGAGAGACAGCTGACAGGGAACAGATAAAGGACCCAAGGTCATGCTTGAGTTTAGACACCCCTGAAGGGCATTTTGCTAATCTCCTAGGCATCTCTCAGAATAACCAAGTTGATAACCAAGATTAGCATCATAATAGAATAAGAAAACAAGTACTCTTTTAAGTGTGGCCCGATACTACCTGAGATTCACCCACACTGTCACATCAAGTTGTGGTTTTCTCACTCTCACTGGTTTACAGAATTATGTAGTAACAATATCAAAAGTCCATTTTTGGTTTGTCCATTCTGAAGTTCGTGAACATTTTGGCCTTCCTGTTTGCTGCTCCAATGGGTAGTACTGTTATGGTCATTCATGTTCTTTGATGATTGTATTCATGCATTTCACTACAGCATGTGTCTAAGAGTGGAGCTGTTGCATCTCAAGACATATACAGCTCAAGCTTTCGAAGATACTTCTGAATATTTTCCAACATGTTTGTGTTAATTTATACTCTCAACTATGGTGTATGGGCATTCTAGGTGCACTGCAGCTTCACCAACATTGGGCATTCTCACTCTGTTTTCATTTTTATTTTTCTGTTTGTATGAAGCAGTATCGCCTTTTGGTTTTAATTTGCTCTTCTCTGATTTAATAATGAAACTGAACATCTTTTATTTCTGGCCATTTTCATATCTTCTTTGTAACATTCCCATTCTTTGTGTCTAAGACGTTTCTTTTCTATTGATTTTTCAGTTATATACATATTTTTATGCTAATTCCTAAAGTTAAATACATGTGCTGCGAGTCTCTTCTACCCCTCTTTGGTGGCTTGCTTTACATGCTCTTAAAAGAGTTTTTTCTGCTTATTGAGATTTAAGTTCAAGGATCAGACCATGTAAATGTGTTTCAAAAAATACTCTTGAATTCGACAGATCATAACTGAAGCCTGAGCTGCCTCTGCACTACCCAAGTTAGATTCTAAGGAAGATGTGCCAGCATCTATGGGCTGTGGCGACTCTTTGGGAAGAGTTACGGCTCACATAACACAGAGCATGAAGTGAAATGAGTGGGCACCTGGCTCAGTATATCTAAATTGGGCTTTTCTGAGTTCTAGGATCTTAGGGTCCCTTATATGTGAGGTTTGGGATGTCAATTTATGCAGCTACACTTTGATCTAATTGTTTTAAAGGGTTGCATAAGATTTCTTTTGACACAAATGGAATCTATGCTTGAAAATCTAGATTTTGTTCAACTACAGTGGTACCTTGGTTCACAAACTCAATTCTCTCCATGATTCTGGTCTAAAAAGTGATTGTTGAAAAGTAGGTTTCCATGTCTGGTTGCTGGATTAAATTGAGTTGTATTTAGTACATGAGAAAACTGATCCCTGAAGAAGCTAACTACTCAGTGACTTTATACAGTGTTATCTACCGTCTTTCATCCATTACTGCATTTCACTCATTGTTTTGACCGTCGCCATGCTCATTTCACCACATTTGCACAGGAGCAATAGACAAATCCCTACTACACACCCTACACTTCTCCTTTACTTATTGACCTAAAATGTCTCTGATGCCCAGTAGGAAATGAAATGCCTCCTGAGAACCCACCTAACACTCATGCCTACGCAGGCCAGAAGTATAGGGAAGTTGACACACAGGTGTGAGTACCAGGAAATAAGTTCTTCACTCTTTTTTTTTAAATGAAAAACATCATAACATCACTGTGAAAAACATCGTAACATCACCCATCTCATAACATCACTGTGCAGATTTGCTAGTATAGAACTATAGCCCCACTTTTTGGTAGTCAGCTTGCTAATACATTTTGTAGTAGCCTTTCCTTTTTTCCACTTTCTTTCTTCCTGCCCTTTGTACTTGCTCTTTGCCATCACACTCTCTAAGAAACTACCTCAACTAACTTACCTCAGATATAACTTCAGTTCTGCTTTCAGGAGAGTCCGGGCTAGGAGACATTCCTACAGGCTAAGAGCAGATGCAAATCTTAAACTGTAGCTTTGTAAGTTTAAAGGGCATCTTTCTGCTTCTCTGTCCTAGAGGTGAGTTTTGCAAATAATCATCATGTTTTCATTTTAGTATTTCTTCAAGACTCATTACACTTAGAAACAGAATTAAACAAACAAAAATATGTTACAGGATACTACATTTTTCTCAATGAAAGAATGAAATAATTATTTCCCAGAAAACGCGGAAGCATAGAAACTGTGTATATTGCACATTAAGTGCTTTTGGGCAGTGTTGATTCTACAGAAAAAGAACAGACATGTAACTCTGTGCAGATTTGAATGGCTACCCTCACGAATTTAAAAGTTAAATATTCAGGTGATGGCTGACTACGATAATTACTGCTGAATTTCCATTCACAGAGAGAAAAGAGAAATCTGAACTGAAAGAGAAAGGACAACTAAGATGCAAGAAAATACCACTTTGCTCATTGGGGGGAGAGACAGCACTGAAAACGAACAGACTATGAGCCTAGCACGCCATACCTCACGGCCAAACCACCATCCCTGCAGGACAAGACACCAACAAACTTTTACTGTGTTCCTAGTTTGTGCCAGAAAACATCTTAGTGATTCCTTATTGACTGTTGGCCCTGCAGGCATCTTTTAAGATCTTATGAGTAGAAACATAATTATAAAAATAGCGGCTCCCTTTTATTAAGTACATACTTACAAGGAAAGCACTGTTATGATATTTAAAACTATATATCATTCAATATTCACAACAACCTTTTGAGGTACTCACCCTCACTATATCCATTTTTCAGATGGTGAAATAAAAGGTTACCAGAATTGCTGTAACTTGTCTAAAGTTGCAGAGCTGGTGAGAGAACAACAAATGATGGGCACAG
The DNA here is from genome assembly GCA_004026905.1 of Hystrix cristata. Taxonomy (NCBI): domain Eukaryota; kingdom Metazoa; phylum Chordata; class Mammalia; order Rodentia; family Hystricidae; genus Hystrix; species Hystrix cristata. The sequence goes on along the minus strand of PVJO010017480.1, from coordinate 22,766 downwards.
ATCAAACTCAAGAAGCTGAGGTCTTAAATTCCGATTGTGTCTAGAACTTCAACAGCTTTTCTTCTTCTATGTGTTCCCAGATATTAGGCTTCCCCTTGTGAGATCATGTATCTAACAGACTCACACTCTTTGCTGCGCAATGGCGTTGCTCATCTGCCCAATCACCTAGTTCTGGATTGGTTTGGCATCTATTGTCTGCATTTCCCAAGCATTGTCTGGGCCTGTTCTCTAAGACGTCACTCTCACCATTACCATTTGGTGCAAATCTGCTCAATAATACGGACAGATGGACTGTCTTCTATCCTGCACAGAAGGGCTCGGAAACACAGTCCTTTATCCAAGGAGGGCTCTTTACCAGGGGGAAGCTCAAGCTTTACTCGCGGAATGATTTCTCATCAGTTTATGTTCCTGTTCTCCTGAAAATCTGCCCCTCCATTTTAGAGATTGCCATTATCGTGTGTTGTAAATAATTTCAAACACAAACCTTTCTTTATCCTCCAAGTAGCGATTCTCAACCATTTACTTGTGGGTTTCAAAACCGCTCTGTTTTAAATCACTTCCAAGTCACCAAGTATATTTCTCTTTCTGCAGGCACATTATAGATATAAGTTTGGGCATTTTCCTTTACATGTCATTTTACCTAAAGCAACAAAACGTTACGTTTTTCAAGTGAACTTTTTATTTTTAAACAGTTTAATGTTTACAGAAATGTTGAAAAGTCAGTGCAGGGAGTTCCCACAAACCCAGAGTCCAGTTTCTCCTTTTGGTAAAATGTAATATTACTAAGGTATATTTGCCATATTAACAAACAAATATTGATACACTGATGTCAACTACAGCCCATACTTTACCTAGATTTTCATAGTTTTGTGTTTTACTCTTTCAAAATCTCATAAGGATGCCACATTACATTTAGTCTTCATAGTTCTCTGAGGCTCCTCTTGGCTGCTACAGTTTCTTAGACTTACATTATTGTGATGACTTTGACAGTTTTGAGGACTACTAGTCAGGTATTTTATAGAATGTCCCTTAATTGGGCCCTGCCTGGTGTTTTTCTCATGATTGCCATAGGATTATGCGTTTTACAGAAGAAGATCATAGAAGGAAAGGGCCATTTCCATTATATCATTATCAAATATCCGTACTACTGAAATGACTTATCACAGTTGACGTTGGTGGCATTTGCATGGTTTCTCCATGACAGTGTTACTCATTTTCCCCTCTTCCCATACTGTGTCCTTTAGAAGGAAGTCATCATGCACAGCCACACTTACTGAATGAGGAATTATCTTGCCCATCATTGAGGGTAAATAATTTATTTGGAATCATTCTGATGGGCTGGTGATGTAGCTCAGTGGTAGAGCGCTTGCCTAGCATAGTGAGTGAGACTCTGGATTTAATCCCCAGCTGACCAACTAAATATGGAAAAAATTTCTTATAGAATCAATTTTTTCATGAGAATTTTGTCTCATCTCCCTATTTCTTTCCTGAAATATTCACTTAACTCAGTATAAACTCATGGATACTTATCTTACAGTCCAGGTTGTAATCTACTACTACATTTTTTTCCTTCGATTGTTTCAGCTTTGGCCACCGAGAGCTCCTTCAGTTGGCTTTGTGTGTCCTGGCACAGCTTCACCACAAAAGGGTTTCGTTTACATGTTAACACTTCTGTACTCTGATATTACAAGCTGCTCGAGGTTCATCTAGTATCTTTCCAGTCTTAGTCCTTGTGCCAGCTCTGTGGTCAAGTAGCCCTGGGTCCTTTAATTGTAGGATGGCATCAGAAACCAAGATCTGGGTGCTAGGTATACTGGTTGCTTTCAGGCCACCTCAACTGACAGAGCAAAGAAACATATGTGTTTGTCATAAACTGCATTTACCTACATTTCTCTATATATTTATATATGTAATATTCTGCATATTAAGCTAAATGTGAGCTCACAATGAAGTGTCCAAATCTAATACATCACCACATGAATCATTCTGTCCTCTTCCCCTTGCCTACTTCTAGCCTTTTTGCAACAGCAGGACTCATGGCTTCTACTCTCTGTCCTCAACATCCTCATTGCTCAGTTCCAGTGCACACATGCACCAATAGCAGAATTACCACCCTATGTGCTCCTGGGCAAACCTTCATTACCCAAGGTACGGTGCAATGTCATGTTTTTGAAATCCATGTGTGAAAAAAATCTAAGGACTTCTCTTGATTTTTAATTTTGGTCTACTTTCTTAGGGGAATAAAATCTGAAGACCAGAAAGAAAACACAGAAATTACCTAGAGAGAAGTTCAGAAATGAGTAAAAATGAAATCCACATTAAATGGAGAGTCGATACAGCAAGGTTAACGGAAGAGGCACAACGTCAGGCATGTCAGAGAAGACAACTGTGCCACTCACTTCTTGGCACAGCAAGAAGCTGACTGTGCCTGACCGGCTCTCTGAAAGCGGTGGCAGGTAGCAGGGACCAGTTGCTCCCTCCCTTCCATGCCTGGGCTTCGGAGCAACTCCACAGCTCCATCTCATCACTGCCGAGTCAAGGCAGCGAGGACAGAGCCAGAGGCTCTGCACGCTGACACGTGCTGGCACCCCAAGTCCACAATGTTCACTGGGGTTCCCTGCTGGTTCTGTGCATGCTAACAATTTTGACATATGCACAATCATATGCAACCACCACTGAAGTACTACATGGAGTAGTTTTACAGCCCTAAAACCACTCTGTACTTTGCGTAAGCATCCCTCCCTTCTGCCTAACTCTCGGAGGCCACAATCTTTACCGTCTCCAAGTTTTACTTTTTCCAAAATATAATGTTGGAATTACACAGTATGCATTTTTAGATGGCCTTTTTCACTTAGTAACATGCATTTCCGTTTCCTCACTGTATTTTCATAGTTTGAAGGTACATTTCTCTTTAGATCTCAGTAATATTCCATAGCCTGCAAGTATCACAATGCATTTATCCATTCTTCTATTGAAATACATTTTGTTTGCTTGGTATTATGACTAAAGCTACTCTAAATATCCATGTGCAAGTTTTTGGATAGATATAAATTTTCAATTTATTTCTATGAATTCCAAGAACTACAATTACCAAAATATATAACAAGCAGGTTGCTTACTTTTATAAACAACAACCACAAAAAAATAACCTGCCAAACTGTTTCTGAAAATACGCGTGCCATTTTGCTTTCTCATCTGCAATGAACGAGAGTTCCAGTTGCTCCACGTCCTCGCCGGTATTTAGTGCTGCTGGCATTTTGGAATCTCATCACTCTACTTTGTTTTACTTTGCAATTCACTAATGACATATGATGGTGGACATCTCTTCATACACTCATTTGTCAGCTGTGTATCTTTTCTAGTGAGAAGTCTGTTCAGTTCTTTTGCTCAGTTTTTAAATTGCTTCCTTTTTGTTGAGTTTTAAGGGTTCTTCATATATTTTAGATAAAAGTATTTGATTAGATAGGGGGTTTGCCAACATTTCCTCCTGATCTGCAGCTCATCTTTTCTTTCTCTTGACTCTCTTTTGCAGAACATTTTTAATTTAATGAAGTCTAACTCATTTATCATTATTCATTTCATGGATCATGCCTTCAGTACTATATCTAAAAAGTCATCAACAAACCTAAGGTCTTCTAAATTTTTTGTCTTGCATTACTTTCCAGGAATTCTCTTGTTCTACATTTTACATTTGGATCTATGATCCACTTTGAGGTGATTTTTATGAAAACGAAAGCTCTGTGTCCAGATTTCCTGTTTTGCATGTGGATGTCCAATTGTCCCAGTAGCATCTGTTGAAAAGATTTATCTTTTCCTCATTGTATTGCCTTTGCTCCCTGGTAAAGATCATTTGACTCTATTAGGGGCCTATTTCTGGGCTCTTTATTCGATTTCATTGATCTATTTTTCTATTCTTTTGCCCAGACAGTAACTCTGCTGTATTACTGTAACTTTGCCTTGAAATTGTGTACCATTAGTTCTCCAATTTTGTTCTTTTCCATCTGTACTATTTTTTTAGACCGATTATTCCTGAATGTTCTGGAAAGACATTTAAATATACATTTTTGCTCTCTTAATAGGCGTTTACCTTTCTCACAGTGCTTAACTTGGGAATAATTGAAATAAACTGGTATGGTTTATTTCCTCATTCTTCTTTTATGCATTTCATGTATACATAAATATACATAAAAGTACTCTCCTTTCTGGGTCTGCTTATTTTATTTAACATAATATCATTTAGGTTCATCCACATGGTCCCAAGTGGCAAAGTTTCCTTATTTTAAAGACTGAGTAATATTTCACTGTATATAGGAATACATTTTTTCATTCTTCCATTGACAGACATATAGGTTGTTTCTACACCTTGGCTAGTGTAAGTAATGCTGTAATACACATGGTAGTATGTTCAAGAAGGTGACTTTATACTCATTGGACTTGCAAGTGGGAGTGGTATTGGTGAATAATGTAGTAGTTTTATTTTTATTTTTTTGAGGAACCCTATAGCGGTACTGCACAAAAGATATACTAACTGACATTCCTATTGAAAATATATATGGTTTTCCTTCTTTGAACATCTCTAATACCACGTGGTATCTTTTATCTTTTTTGAGAATAGCGATTCCAGTAAGTATGGGGTAACATCTTATTGTGCTTTTAATTTGCATTTTCCTGATGGTTAGTGATGTTCAGCTACTTTTCATATATCTTTTGTCTTCTTTTGAATATTAACCCTTTATTAAATGTTTTGCCAACATTTTCCTCCTGTCTGTGGGTTGTCTCTTTGTTCTGATGACTGTCTGCTTTCCTGTGTAGCTGCTCTTCAGTGTGGTACAATCTCACATTTTCTATTTTGCCTTTCTCAACTGTGCTTAGGAAGTTATGTTTTATAAGAAAGTCATCATCCAGACCAATGTTATGGAGGTTTCCCATATGTTTTCTTTTAATAGTTTTACAACTTCAGGTCTTACATTTTTTTTTTTGTATTCATTTTGAGCTGACTTTTTATATCATGTGAGAAAAGCATCAAATTTCATTCTTGTGTAAGTGAATATGTAGTTTTCCAAAACTAACTTATGATGTAACTGTCCTTTCCCCATTGTGTGTTCTTGGCAACTTTGTCAAAAGTCAATGGACCACAAATATGTAGATTTATTCTGGGACTCTATCCAGTTCCACTGGTGGATGTGTCTATTTTTATGCATGACCATGCTGTTTTCACTACTATAGCTTTACAATATGTTTTGAAACCAGATAGTGTGATGCTTCTGGCTTTGTTCTTTTCCTCAAGATTGCTTTGAGGAGGTATTTTGTGGCTCCATACAAACTTAAGGATTTTTTTTCTATTATAGTACAGAATGTTACTGATATTTTGATAGGGATTGTATTAAATATGTAGATTATTTTGGCTACTGTAGACATTTTAAACAATATTAATTATTCTGAACCGTAAAAATGGAATAATGCTTCATCCATTGTGTCTTCTTTAACTTTTTTGCATCTACATGTCACAGCTTTCCCTGTAGAAATCATGCGCGCCCTTGGTTAAATTAAATTCCAAGTGTCTTTTATGCTAATATAAATGGGATTTCTCTCTTAATTTCTTTTCTTTTCTTTTTTTTTTTTTTTGTGGTGGGGGTGATTGTTCATTATCAGGGAAAAAAAGAACCTACCAATTTTTTCACATTTATTTCTTATTCTGAAACTTAACTGGACCTTTAAAATTGGTTCTAACAGTTCTGAAAATTGTTCCTTTATTTATTGTATTCTCTATAAAGTTTTCCATATGTAAGATAACCTCATCACCAAAGAGAGGTAATCTTGTTTCTCCAGTTTTCATTTGGATGTCTTTTGTGTATTTTTTCCTTGCCAGTCACTCTGGATAGGACTGCCATTACAATGTTGAATAGAAATAGTGAGAGTGGGAACCCTCGCCTTACTCTCATCTAAAGGGAAAACCTCCATCATTTCAAAACTGAGTAGGATGTTAGCTCTGGGTTGGTCACAGGTACTACCTTTAGTGTGCTGAGGTGTATTCCTTCTACAGCGGACCCTGGAAATTCACAAGGGTCACATTCCCAGAGCACCTGGGAACTGTGAAAAACTGCGAATTTCAAATATGGTCAGAAAAATGCCTATAGTGACTATTTTTATAGTTTAAACCCTAAATGTGCTATATCTCCCGTAGTTACGTAATTTAATTTAAGAAAATACTGTGTTAATAAAGCCCTAGAGGGTGCAGAGGGTTCTGGCAGCATCTTGGGGCTTTAAGAAGAACAAAAACTGGAGAGAACACTGGACATAGCTACATGCAGTACTGGAACCGGTTGTGATGAGGAATCGCTGGCACATCTGCCAGAGATGCGTACAGGGCAGCACCCAGCTAGCAGCAAGGAGAACACAGTAACATTCTCGGATTGGCTACTTGCAAACTTCCCACCAAAAAACAACTGTGGAGGATATTTGGGGTTTCCCCGAAAATGCGGGGCTTTCTGGAAACGAATATGAGTTAGGTTCTAAGGAAAAATTGGCCAAAGACTAAGGCTGCAAACTCTGAACTGCGACTTCACAGGGGTAGACTGTACAGCTAATTTGTTGAGTTTTTTTCTTTTTATCATGAAAGACATTTAATTTTGTTAACTGCTTTTTTTGTGTGTTTTGAGAGTATGAGCGGACCATATGATTTTTACTCCCGTTGTGTTAATATGGTGTATCCTATTTACCAATTGGCTTTTGTTGAACCATCTTTGTATTCTAAGGATAAATTCTACTTTGGTTATAGTAAACAATTCTTTTAATGTCTTGTTTAAATCAGTGTAATGATATTTTGTTGAGGGTTTTTTATTGTTGTAGTGTTCTGGCTTTGGTATTAGGTTTATGCTGGCCTCATAGAACGAATTTCAAGAATTTTAAATTCTTTGCAAGAGTTTGAGTAGAATCAATATTATTTCTTATTTAAATGCTTGGAAGAATGTCACAGTGAAATTAATTGGTCATAGATTTTTCTTTGATGGGAAACTTTTTACTATTCAACCTTCTTACTTGTTTTTGGTCTATGTAGATCTTCTATTAATTTGTGCTTCTTTCTTCATATATCTGGATGCCCATATCTCTCCCCAGATTTGAGGAATTTTCAATCATTCTTTATTTAAAAAAAAGAAAACTTTCTATTCCCTTCTCTGTGTTCCCCCTGGAGTCCCACGATACACATGTTTGTTTGCTTGATGGTGTTCTGTAAATGTTGTAGGCTCTCTTTATGCTTTTTAATTCTTTTGCCTTTTTGTTTCTTTGCCTGGATAATTTCCAAATTATCTGCCTTTTATTTCACTTATTCTTTCTTTGACTTGATTGATTTTGTTACCAAAGCTCTCAGTTTCAGCTTGAAACCTAATCATTATATTCTTCAGCTGCAGAATTTCTGCTTTTCCCCCTTTTTGTGTTTTACACTTCTGTCAAACTTCACATCTTGTTGATGTATTATTTTTTCTGATTTTATTCAGTTATCTATTTCTGTTCTCGTGTAGCAAAGCACACTGAGTTTACTTAAGACAATTATTTTGATTTCTCTGTTAGACAACTCATAGATATACAGATATTCAGTTATTTGGAGTCAGATACTGGAGGGTTTTTTCTTGTGTTGTTGTCACATTTATTTTTCACATCCTCTAAAGAGTGCTGTTGCTGTTTTTCTATTCATTTCTTCCAATCATTACTGACTGCTTTCAGGAGAGAAAGACTTTCACTAGTCAGAGTGGCTAAAGATTCCAGTGTTGCCTCATATTCGTTTTTGTTTTTATTCTTACTAGTGTGCATTTCAGTACATCCTGATTACACTTATCTTGGGGGAGTCTGTACATGTACATAACACATTGGAAAAATTTCATCACTCCCCTTCCATACCCGTCTCTCCCCTCTCCCTCCAGCTCTTGGTCTGCTTCTCTGCTCCTCTTGTTCCCACTTAAGAAGGAGTCTTGGAGTTTTGAGACTTCTCTCAACCTCGGAAACCCAGCCCTCGCTTCTGGAGCCTTCTATTTATTTTCCCTAGGTCAGTGACCTGAAAATTCAAGGGTGGGTGCCTCCTTCCAGGCCAGCAGAGTGGAGCAGGCTGCAGGGCCCTGGGGCTGGACACACACAGCTATTTTGCAAGTCCCCAGATGAGCTACCCACAGGGCCTGTGAGAAGGAGTCTTAGTGGTGCCCACAAGCCAGACAGTGAGACCTGTAGTTGGTTGTCAGATTTGGGTGCCAATTGCTAAGAAGTTCCTCTGCTCTTCTCTGCCCCTTGTTACCCCCAGATGACTCAACCATGCTGCATCCCAAGTGGGGCCCTGGACAGGCCCACAGAACAAGTAAGTCAGACCTTTGCTCAGCTTTTACCTCCCGCCCTGCCTTAGGGTGAAATTGGCATGGAGCTGTGTTGCCTTGGGAGAGAGATGATGTAGTTAAAGTGAAATCATTCTTTTCACCCTCTCTAATGTAACTGTTTTTCAAGTTTTCTCTACATTGGTGGTCTAGAACTTTGCAGCTGGACCTATTAGGGGTCCCAAAAATGTATTTTCATCATGAGTGGCTCTTAAAACCAGTGTCTCTCAACACTAAGATTTCGTCTTACTCCAGAAAGAATGTCAATCATTAGGAGATCAAGCAATAATAAATGCTGGTGTGACTGTGGCGGAAAGGGAACCCTCCCGCATTGCTGGTGGGGATGCAAACTAGTACAACTGTTATGGAAACCAGTATGGTGATTTCTCAAAGAACTAAAATTAGAAACTCCATATGACAAGCTATTCCTCTGGTAGATATCTTTTTGAAAGAGTTTAAGTCATTGTACTATAATGATACAGGCATACCAATGTTTATAGTAGCACAATTCATAATAGCTAAATCCTGGAAGCAGCCTGTATACCCATCAACAGATGATTGGATAAACAAAATGTGGTATCTATCTATAATGGAATACTACTCTGCCATAAAGAATAACAAATTTGAGGCATTTGTAGGCAAATGGATACACCTGGAAAATACAACACTACGTGAAATAAGTCAGACATACAAGTTTAAATGCTGTATGGTATTAACAGCTCATTTGAGCGAGGTAAAATACAAGCAAAGAAAATGATAAAGGAAGGAAGGGAAAGGACGAGGGGACAGATCTCATCCAACAAGGAAACGGTCCAAGAAAACAAGAACGAAGAGTAAGGTAAGGAGGGGAAGGAGAAATGAGAGGAAAAAGATGTGCCATGTCAGGATCCTCACAGCTCCGATCAATGTAAATATATGTTGTAACTTGAACTAAAAAAACAACATCAACAAGAAGTAAAAGGAGATAGGGGAATCAGAGGAGGAAGGCTGAGAGGGAGAGAAGGGGAAGGGAATTAGGGAAAAAAAAAATCTTGTACTTTGTACATGTAAATACTCCCCAAGATGACTGTAAACAGCTACAATTGCAAACATGTACCAAAAAAGTGAAAAGAGGAGGAGGATGAGGAGGAGGAGGAGGAGGAAGAGGAAGAGGAGGAAGAGGAAGAGGAAGAAGAAGAGGAAGAGGAAGAAGAAAAGACGAAGAAGAAACAACACATTAGATCGCAAATAGGTATTTCATTTTCACTTTGAAAAAAACAAACAAACAAACAAAAAAAAACTGTGTTTCCATGTGAGTTCAAGGACTGGGACTTCCTGCTCAGCACCTTGCTGACATCCCATGTGTGAGCCCCACTACAGGAAACTGGCTTCCTGCCTGCTCCTCATGAATCCCACTCGCTCATCTCTTCAGCTTCCTCCTCTAAACATCAGTTCAACAGCCGTCTCTCTGCTCTGTCTGAAGTAGCCTCCCCCAGTGTTCTCTCTTAGGTCGTACACTTCATTTACTTTGCAGCATATGTGACAATCAGGATTACTTTTGTCTTCACTGTTGTTTACTGTATATTGGTTACTTCTGTCACCATAAAAATGTTTTAGGAACAGTGTCTATCTTGTTTATTCTTGCAGCCCTCTAGAATAATATGCAACCTAGAATAGATACTCTCCGAATAATTATTGAATAAGTAAATTTTTCAAAGGGCTCTGAAGTTTCCTCCAAGGCTACAAAAAAGTTCTAATTAATTTACTATTTTGTTGAAATAAAATCTAATTTCTTAAGCATTAGCATTTGTAATAAAAATGATTTATTCTTCAGCTTTATATTTTGATTACATATGTAGTGTAGCCAATTATATTTTATTGCAAGTCTAAAGCAGTTCTGTTATATTCTAGATCAAGTAGGCTTTATGAGCCTTCCAGGGAGCCTAAACTGTTTTTGTTACATTGTTTCTCTATGAAAATATGCGCCATGGTCAAAATACCAAAAGTTTCTTCTTCCCAACAAGTTTTGAGTTCGCAAGTATTTTTATATTGATGGAGACCTAGATATGAATTCTTAGTAAGTTCACATTAAGACATTCTAAGTTTCGTGCAGCCACTACTTTAAGTCTTATTTGCAGAAGTAAGTGAAATATAAATGGCAAATAGATAAATATTTCATTTTATGGAAGGAGCATATATGATATGTAACTTCAGCCCTTATTAGGTATTTTCTTTCTGCTGTGCCATTGAATTTGGGTGCAACACCCCAAGATATGTGGATAATCAGATTGATAGTCTCTAAGTGGGTCACTCTGCTACTGGATATTTAAAAACACTATTTAAAAAGATATTTACAAATGTATGTTTGCCTACTGTTTAAAAAGTGATTTAGAACAGGTTGAGCCCTATTCAGCCACTTAATAGTCGTCTGAGAAACAATGCAGAGAATGTATTCTTTTCTACACAAAAATATATATATTTACATCAAGTATTTCTATTTTCCTTTGATATTTTAGCTATTTGTGAGAAAATTAAATTTATATCTCTATATTTACCTCAACTATTTTAATTAGTTAATTGTTCTATTGTATTTAATTTAAGTGGGTTTTTTTCCTTAAAAAATAAGTAAAAGCTTAATATAATTTTTCTGACCAGGAATTAATATAAAATTTATTCAAACACAGAGAGCATCCAAATTCCTATATTAATCACAAGGTCAAAGTGTTGCTCCCAGAGAAAATTATACAAATTTAGTGGTTCTCAGGGTAAAATTAAAAATATCTCCACATCCCTATATCAGGAGAACTCCATTTATACACATTATTCTTAAATGAAATATATTTTCTCTGAAGTTCAGTAAAACAGTTTGATCTTTAAAAATATTGCAAAAGAAAATGAGTTTTAAATATGTTAATATTTGAATGCTGCAAGTTGAGATTTTTGTGCGTGTACACGTGTTCCTTATATCATTGAAATCCATTTTTCTTCCTGTAAGTCTAACATCAGATATAAAAATTGCCATAACAGGCTGTATTGGTCAATGTGTTCCTGGAATAAGGTGTTTTCTAAGAGGTGGCATAGGCACCATTAATGTGATGTTGCTATGGTAATTGCTCTTTTTTTAATTGAATGGCATAGTAAGTAGTCTTATAAAATCCACCAACCCATAACTTGCTGGTGCCCCAAGGCAGCTTTAACTTAAGCACCTTCGCTTTGTGGGTTTTTTTTTTTGTTTTGTTTTGTTTTTTTGAGTCTAAGGGATTCAGGTGCTTGGCTATACTTGTTTTATGAGTCTAATGTGCTTTGGAACTTGAATCTCTGGTTTGTTGACCACATTTTCTAAACAGGAGCTCAAGATGGTTATAAAATCAAGTCAAGAATACAAAAATTTCCATTACAAGAAGAACAAATGCAAACTTCTACGTAAGTCCGTGCCTATAAAATTCACACAGAGCAAGACCCCAGTATTTGATGATGTGATTTCACCAGACCTTATCTATACATTGTACAGTGCAAAAAAAATCATTCTAGAAACATGAGAACCACAAAGAGTGTTATGTTAAAAAGAGGTCTTGGGCAACAGTAACAGATATTTTAATTTAAATAGAAATTCTCCTGAGATCTGAGGGTCCTATTTTCCTTTCTGACTCAAACACTTGCCATGAGATATCTATGTTCTGGCTCAGAGATACTGAATAGGATTAAAAAAAAGTCTATTGTAACTTCCTTTCTATCCCCTTTGCTTCCTACAGACAAAAGATTCTTTGGGTTATTTAGCTATTTATTTGTGTTTAAACTGCTAATAAACCTATTTAAATTAAAATTGAACATACACTAATTGATTGTGCTTGATAAGAAAATAGGAGTGTTATAATTTATATTTATGTAAGAAAAGATATCATGACATGAATAAAGAGATTGTTCCAATAATATTCATCAAAATGTTTTCAACATGTTAATCAAAATACTATTAATCAAAATACCTACTAAGTAAAATTGTCATTTTGCAAAATAATAAGTAGGTAGGAATAACTAATAATTATAGTTTGACATTTTATATCGGGTATAAATCCCTAGCAATATCAAAGAAACCCAAAATTCAGAGCTTAGAATTGACCTTGCCCAACTTTCTTTGCAGTTAGAGATCCCTTTACAATACTTCTGAAAGTTACTTTGAAAACGTTTCTGTGCAATCTCTCAATGTTTCTGAATTTTGATGCAACTCAAATATAGAGGCTATGAGCTTTCTCAAATCTGCAAACGTGACTATACAAGATCCATAATTTAGTTTATATTTAGGCAATGAATAAATATCCATAACCAAGTGAGTAATTATGGCAGCTTACTCTTTGGAGGGCTTCTGCCTAATTCAGAGAAAGCACAGAGGAAATAAAAGAACTGGGACAAGGAAGTAAGTATGAGAATAAAATGTATCTATAGTATCTTTGGAAGAAGCACAACCCATTGAACTCAGGGAGATGTTGAAAGATACTTCTCCATGGACATCTTTTGATCCTACTCCCTCCCTGATTATGCAAATAATTCAAACATCTAAGGACTCTTTATGTGGCCATTGTTCAGTATTCTGTTTGGGGAACACAACTTGGAGTGAAGAGATAATGTGTCCCTCTGAGAAAGAAATTTGGCCAACTATAAAACGACAAGATTCTGATTTTAGCATTCCTTGGCAAACTCATGGCACATGTAACACCAGTCTAGACTCTCAGCATCACTTCTGTGGGACACTGGGACCACGGAGAAACTGAGGCAAAAGTGCTTGGGCATATATGGTTTGCTTTGCTATAGTCAACTTCTTCATCTCTGATTCAGGAGTCTTGTACCCTCCGTCAGCACCCCTGAGCAGTAACAGGCTTATTTATTAACTTATAAGGTAAAATAAATCTGACCAAAGAGAAGAAAACTGCATTGATTCATTCTAGCATCTTTTTGTTATTGGCGTTCATAGATCACCAAAACTGTAACATGATATTTTCAGAAAAGAAAGCTGCAATTTAAATTTTCTAAATCAGAAGCTATTACCTTGGTAAATGATGTTCCCTGAGCAAGTAAAACTTCTTTAAAGATGTATGTCATGGTGCATGCCTGTAAATCTCAGCACCCTGGGAAGGTGAGACAGGAGGATCACAAAGAACCAGTCTCAAAATAAAATAAAAATGGCTGGAGATGGAACTCAGTGTGGAGGTCCTTGGTTCAATTGCCAGTAGTGCCAAAAATTAAGATAAGGCACATACAAAAGAATAAAAGGAGGTAAGCATTGCTTAAAGGTAGAATTTTAGTTATTTTCTCCTTGCTGGGACAAAATACCTAACACCCACAAGTTAAAGGAGGGGTTTATTTGAGCTCACAGTTTGTAGAGTTTTCAGTCCATACTCTCAGTTAGCTGTGATGCAGGGCTGCCTGGCAGAGGAGAAACAGTCCATGGAGTGGCAAGCAAAAAGAAGAAAGTAGCAGACTTCCTTCCCTGGTTCCATTTTTAATCCATCCAGGCTACAAACCTATTGTTTTGTGCCACCCACACACAGGATGGGTCTTCCCTCTTCAGTAAATCCATTATCCACACCAAGAACTATGCTAAACCAATCAGTGGGCTAAACAAATATCACACACCCATGAGCAAGTATCACATATTCATGATCCAGTCACTGCCAAAAGCTCACCTATGAGTGCCTGAGGCTCTGGGTTGGGGTGGCATCTGGATACAAGCTACAACGGTGAGTATGCTCACTTCTTTACCAAGACTAAAATTAGCCTATTTGAAACAGAAGTCTGTACCTTTGACCACTTATGTGTTTAGACGATGTAAGATGATTTTGAAGCCATCATAATCAGAATCTTGGTATGGTTTATAGACTTCCCACCCTATAGCGGAGGTGACATTAGGGTCCTTTTTGGCTTTGGGAGTCAACTCAGCTGTCATGTAAAAATGTCAAATCTACCCCTTTACAGATACTTATGTGTATATAAGTATTTGTATTCAAATGGTGACAGGCTAACTGTACTTTTAGTGAAATCAGAGAGGGCAAACTGGAATATGCCGAAGCTCTGTAATTAACAAATCTGCAGGTTGGAGAAATAACACTTACGAAGATAATTTAAAGAACATGTAGTCCATCTATTTTGCTGAACTGTTACTTCTCAAATTTGTATATTTTTAATTATTACCTTAACTAATCTTTAAATATTCCTTACCCTGATCATTTTAATATCATCGATACATAATACAAACCTTTGGGGCTGGGGATTTAGCTCAGTGGTTAGAGTGCTTGCCTAGCAAGTGCAAGGCCCTGAGTTCGATCCCCAGCACCAGGAAAAAAAAAAAAAAAAAAAGACATAATACAAACCTTTATGTCCTAAGGCCATTTGGAGGTCACAAAGCATACAACATCTAAATTGCTGAGTTTTATTCTTCACGTCATCCTCACATTTATGGGTTGTATTCCCCATGTGGAGAACTGGTGCTCTGAACACTATCAACTTTACCCCTGATTTTAGTGAAAATTTCTTGCCAGCACTCCATTATATTGGCTATTGGCTACTTAAACATTAAAAACAAACAAACAAATAAAACCCTCTCTTCTATTTTGGAATATGCCTATAATTAGTGATTCTATAAGAAATAGCACCATAAAACTCCTACTACTAATAAATTGGTCATAGCACATTGATTACAAGTTGCATCTTACTGCCTAAATTTAATCTTGATATTACCACTTAGTAGCGGTATCACCTAGGCATTTATGTAGGATCCCCAAGTCTCAGTTTTTCCGTGTGTAAAGTGAAAATAATAATAGCACTCAAACCATAGGGTGATAAGCATCAAGGATAAATTGCACATAAAGTTCCTAGACTGGAGCATATCAATTACAGCACATACAAATAGATGATATAGATCAATATAAATCTAGAAATATAGACAAAGACATACATATAGATAAAAATGTGAATGGTTAAATTTTAAAAAAATTATTACAGTAAAAGATACACTGCCATTAATCTTCCTCAAAATATTTCCCCTCATTTTGGACACACTTATCCTAAAATTCTTGGCAATGCATCTTTTAATATAGTAAGTATTTTTTAAATTAAGCATTCACTGCACTTTTTGATCAGTCCATATACATGTACGCACACACACACACACACACACACACACATATACACAATTATGCAGTGTCTGCTCCACAAAAAGTCTAAGTAGAATGTTCCCAACAGTCATATGAACAAGCATAGTTGAGTCATTGATTTTATCTAAGGGATGCTGGGAGTAGATATTGAGATTCATGATTGAGCAGGTTTTCTTCTTTTCACTTCTAAAAGCATTTACTCCAATTTATTCTCTGCTATTAGCAAGTACAGTACATAGTAAGTCATAGTATATATTTCACTCTTTGGTGGCAGTTAACCTTAACTCTTGTCAACCTGACTGGATTGACAGACTCCTGGAGAGGTGATTAGTTCATGGGACACTGTACTCATCGGCAGATTAATCTAATGATGTGATTCACTGACTGTGCTATTAGGAGGTGGGACTCAGTTGACGGCCTTACTTTTCACTTCCCCTTCTTAGTTAACATGCATGCTTGGTGCCTTAGACCTGGCTTGAGTCTTGAATCCATTATGCAGTAGCTTGTTAATCTTAGTTGTCATCCATCCCCGCTTAGAAAATGGGTTTGATACTAAGACCTAATAGGATTGTTTTGAGAAAAATACATAGTTCTTAATACAAATTCAATAAATATAAATTGCTTTAGTTATTTGTTATCATGTCATATTGTTGTCCATGCAAAATGCTGTAAATCTTTTCATTTTTTCAAGTAAGGAGATGAATAAATAAAAACATACCTAGGATAGCATCATGACAGCGTCTCCCCTATCAAGATCCAGGGCCTGGCATATTTCCCCCAGCTCCACTCTGGCCATCTCCGGAACCCTCACATTCAAATCTCCTCTTGTGACACTCATCTTTGGCCTGTGGATGAATAAGAAGGAAGATTTGCCCAATCTGATGAATGATTTAGCAGAATCACCTCAAAAACTAAATTCAAATACCTACACACTTGCGCTGAGTGTGAATGAAGCTTCATGATACTGAGCAAGGCAACCTGAGGAGCACCACACCTACCTCACGGCTGTGAAAATAAAATAATTGTCTTTTCTTCTGGTTGGCATCCCAAGGCTTGTACTAACATCTAAAACAATATTCAGTCTGAATTAAATCCAAGACTCTTTACTTCAGTTCAGTGGACTTGAATGTCTTATCACTTAGATTTCTCATGCATAAAATGAAAATAGTAATATCCCCAAACCTGAGAGTGAAGTAAGTGAACTTATATATGAATGTATAAAATGTTCTGTTTAGCTTATTAGAAACACTTTCTTAATGTAAATTTGACGTGTTTCCCATTTCTTTTTCCATGAGTTTTAGATTGACCCTTATATGAATAGTAGACAGGGTAAAGGATTTATTGCCTTAGATTTCTTTATAGCCTTATTTAGCCTGATAAAAATAGACTTTGATACAAAGCTTAGAAGGCATATTCCTCTGCCCACAACAGTTTCTTTCTCAAATCTTTTCAGAGGAGTCTGGCTGCTGCTGAACGAAATTAATGAAGGTAGATAGGAGAAAAGAGGGGAAAAGAAGGGAAGTGTTGAGTGCCTCATGTAATTTATAGAACACAGTACAGTCCAAAGCACAGCATTGATTGTTACTGCTCACGGTCACATGTCTGACTGGGAGCTATAGCTTGCTGTAACTGGCTGGCCTCAGGTTAGAGTACAATGCCATGTACCATGAGCCTGGAAACAAATCCAAATACGAAATACAAAAGTACAATCACCATGGTAATGTCAAAAAATCAAGTTGAACCATCTTGAGCCAGGGACTGTCTGTGTATGTCAACTTGTCCTCCAAATTTCAGCACAGAGCTGACTCTTTTGGAAGGCTTTCTGTTGTCCATATCCAAAAATAATCTTTCTCCTTTCATTTCCAAAGCATTTTTCTCTAGTTTTCTTAAGGCATGGAGTGCTTTGTACTATGTTCCCCAGGTACTTGTGTGTCTTACTTCACCCATTAATCTATGAGCTCATAAAAATGATGATATATAACTTGGCACAAAACTCGGCCATGGTCCTTGCACATCCTCGGTGGAAGAAGGTTCAAATGGCAGATTAACTGCTACCTGGACACAATGATAAATTGTTCCCATCAGTTTTGAGGCTGAGTTGTCATATGTCACGTGTGTTAGGGACGTGCTTTGGTGAGTGTCTCACAACTCACACCTACAGAATCCTATTGTACACATGCTGTAAGGACATGTTACGATTTTCATTTATAACATCGAGGGAGATGGAAAAGTTTTCTGTTCGTGTTTATAAGCACTGCACATCTTTCTCTATCAGTATATGTGTTGAAAGATAAGAGGTTGATTTTGATTAATAAGGACGGAGAAGAGATTTGAATGTCTATTTTTAATTACCACGATTTGTGCAGGCTGCATAGTTTAGGCTACTTTCTAAGATTATATCACTTAAATCCTTATAAAGTTTATAATATTCTCCCACAAAGACCCATGAAGAATAGACATATGTGCATTGTCTATAAACCTAAAGTCATAATGAAAATGTCCTTAAGCGATGAAATAGAGGCAAACCTCATACTCCATTCAAAGCAAGCAATTTGCTGTGATTTTATGGATGCGCAAAGAAATTCTGACTAACCTGCATATTTGAGTTGTGATTTCTAAGAAATAAAGATGTGAGGTCTACTTATGTGCCAAGGAATTCTTTTTCCCCTTCTCCAAAGGCAGTTATCTCTTTTTGTATTATTATGGATGAAATTAGTTTAGGACATAAAAAAACAGAATTGATTTTTTATCCTTGAATAATGCAGGAGATAATATATGCAGGAAAGTTTTTCCAAAGCATGCCTGAGTATATACCTTTGAATTTTACTGGAAAACATGTCATTCCATTCAGAAGTCTGAATTAAGATGCACTATTTTTTGCTGAAGGCTATTTTAAATTAGGCTAATAAATTGCTACTCTCTGCCTTGCGTGATAATGCATTACATTATCTACTGATGTACATGTATTGTTTGACTCTAATGGTGTGGAAATTAAATGTTAGACATGGGCCAGATGTTCCTGTAGATGAATATGAAGTATGACTCTGGCGTAGTTATGTCTCATTGGGATGGAAAAGAAGATGCAATAACCAACAACCATAATAGCCACCAAAAATTCCTCTGATATTGATCACTAGGAAGAATTGACATTGTGCAAGCCTGGATCCTCTCTTGGTCCCTGTCTTTGAAGAGTGGTCGAAAGGTCAGCGGTATTTGCACCTGCTTGGGAGGAAAGAAACCTTACTTCCTAAAATAGAGAATAAAATAATATTGTGAATATGAAAGTGTCTGGAAGGGTGTCCAGAGACAGTAAATATTTGTCATCTTTGTTTGACAGACAGAGACAGTACAGAATGGGTCTCTGGGTTTTGTGGCTCCACATGGCAGTGAGATTTCCACGGGTCATTCCTCTGCCCTGTGTACTTCTCAGCAGGGTAGGAGGGATATGGGACTTGGGGGAAGGGAAATGACAAACAAATGGGCCTTATGGTGAATTTTAATGAAGATTCCCTGCTGGCTTTAGATACATTGTCGAGGGGGAGAGAAAGAGGGAAAAAAAAAACATAATTTTTTATCCGGTGCTAACTTACAAATGGGGTCATAATTTAAATAGTAGAAACATGTCTGAGTATGGCAGTGGGGATAGGGGGTTATATAGGATGCTTGTAGCTCCTGCTCCTAATAATACGTAGATATAACTCTGAAAATTGGCCAGTACAGGTTAAGAAGAAGCAGATGCATTACATCATCACAGTACTACAGTCTGCAGATCTGTGTTGATGGATGTAGGTTGGACTTCCAGAAGCTTTGGGACGGGTGTATTTCAGCTGTGGATAAAATTATATGGAAGGAAATGTACGAGTATCTGAGAACTATGGAGAAACACCAAGGTAACTCAGGGAAAGTCTAAGCTGGTGTTTTAAATTTTTCTGTACCAAGAAGGATATCAAGGGGAAGATGCAATGTGGAGAAAGAGAGGAAATTATTTCCTCAAGAGTTATTTCAGCTGCAAATGTTGCTATCAGTTTTTTCTCTTGCTCTCTGTAGTTTACTTGAAATGTTGGAGAGTGGGGAATTCGCTGCCCTGTGCAGCGCAGTTTCTGCCTCTAAGCTCCTCTTCATTAACTGGGATTTTTCTTTTCTGATTTATGTAAATTTACTTGTTTTTTCCTTTATTTGGCATCACTTCTGATTCTTTTTAGCCCAATAAAGTTTAATTTCTTGGGAGTAACCTAATTTCTGCCCTTTGCTTTTTTATTTCTTATTTCTTTTTTCATTATGTGACTTGTTTTAATTGAAAAAAAACACAGTGTTTCAAAATTTGGGAGTTAGTCTTGAAAATGAATCACATCTTTACCACCTACCAAATGTGTGGTCAGGGTCAAGCTGTTCATACTCCCTCAACCTCAACTTTCTCATCTCTACAGTAGGTTATCATACTTAGTTCATAGGACTGTTGTTTTAAACAAAGCACTACACACTTAAATGTTTTGCTCAGCACTTGATGCAAGGAACACCCTCAATACAGTCTATCTGTTTTTAGTGCATTGACATTCATAATCACATTAGTGGAAATTAGCAAGAGGGCTTATTTTTAAAAGTCTCATAATAAAGTTTGGCTGCTTGGAACAGTTACATAATACTAGGCACCAATAAAGTCCCTCTTTCATTTTACTTCCCATGTCATATGTATCATGACTTAAGTGAGATAGGTACCACATGTGTTATTAGATGATCCTGACCATTCAGCATATTGCTTTAATTGGAGCAACACTTAATATTTTTGGAAAATTAATTTCCATTTTGCACCCCCTTGATGCTATTACCTATCAGTAAATCAATAAAACTAATCAGATATGCAGTACAGTAATCTGGAGGCTGCACCACGAATATGTACATTTTCCCCCGAGTCTTTCAATTTTGACAGGTTTCTATCTTGCACTCTTTGGGAAACAGAAAATACCATGTGAGAAGCAACTTGAACACACAGATTAAAAACAAAAGCATGCATAAAAACTTTGCTTTTGAGGCTGTTAGGAAACGCACTGGTCCATTTCGGATGTTGTTGTCATCGTTCTGTGTGAATTCTGGACCTATTACAAATGCTGCTTTCTTTTTCTTTTCCTCTCATTTTCAAAAACAATTTTTGTTAGTACATGTTTGCAGTGCAAAGTGAACACATTCATTGTGGATAGTCGGAACACGTATATAATACATCTTATTTTTTCCATCCCCTCTCCCTCCCTTTTACCTCCTCCCAACATCTCTTAGTCCCCTTCCCACTTGCCAAAGATCTTATCAAACACTGTCTGCTGAGATTTAAACAGAAATTGCTAAATTTGAGTTTTGTATTCATGGCAACCTAAAATAATCTTACTTGGGCTTCTGACATCATTATTATTTTAAGGATTTAAGTTTGATGTCCAGTTCCAGTTTTCACTAACTTTTGAACTTTATCTACCTCCAGTTTTGGCTTGGCAGTCCTTAATTTCACATTGACATGGTCAAAAGACATTGCCCAGCATGTTGCTATGACATTTATATTGTGTTTTACAGTTTAGTAGTATTCTCAAATGCAACTGGTTCCTTATACAGTTAAGTTCAAAATTATGTGTGAAAATGTGTGAAAGGAGGATACTCGGTGCAGGAAGGAGTGTAGGAATACAGATTAAAACAAACCAGAAAAAGATGTAATAGTTCAGGGAGGAGTTCATAGAATGGAAAGAACTTGTTGGGCTTTAAAAATGGGGTAAGGTGGTGTTTATTTTCCATCCCTTCAAGCTTTACTAATTTTCGTTTAGTTTTAGATAACGTATGAATATCCTCTCCTTACATAACACTAGAAGGTTACAAAATATGTACAGGTCACTAATCTCTTCATCAGCAGATTTTATATCCCAGGATTCAACCAACTGCTGTTCAAAACTAATCAAAAACTGAATGTATTAAACATACAGACTTTGTTTCTTATCATTATTCCCCAAACAAAGAGTATAACAACTAGCATTTACATTGTATATGGTATTATAAGTAATCTAGAGACAAATTAAAGTATAGAGGAGGATATGGACAGGTTACATGTAAATAAGATGCCAATTTATATAGGGGACTTGATTAACCTCAGAATTTTATGTTCATGGGGGTCCTGGAAACAGTCCCTCACAGATACCTAGGGACAGCCGTAGAGAGTAGAGTCTGCCTTTTGAAATCTCAATGCAGCTTTCAAAAGTAGGTACCATAAGGGTTCCATGGATATCACGCCAGCTCACATACATTTTCACACATAAACATACACATGGAAAAACATACACTTTTAAGTAGGTGGGACAACATCATATTCTGTAACTCTCTCTTCTCCATTGAGTATACTTTGGTGAATTTTTTACTCATATAATATTTTGGTGAGATATAATTCATGCATCATAAAATTTACTCCTAGAGTATTCAGTAGTTTTTCATATAGTTGGAACATTGTACTGCCATCAACAATACTAGTTACAGAACATTTCATCACCCAAAAGAAATCACTTATTCCTATAGCAGTTGCCTTCTCATTATTCCTTCCTGTAGCCCCTACAAGTATCGATCTGATTTCTACCTGTATAGATTTGCCCATTCTTGATATTTTATATGACTCTAATCTATGGCCTTTGGGGACTGGGTCTCCTCACATGACTTAAAGTTTTTAAAATTTTTCAATTTTGCAGTATATATTAATAATTAATTTTAACATCAGATATTCTATTGTATAGATATGCCATACCAAAATTTGCTTATTCATTTGTCAATCAGTAGGAATCTTGGTTGTTTACATTTCTTAGCTATTGTGAATGATGCAACTATGACCATTCATGCAGAACAGTTTGTAAGAATATATGCTTATATGTTATTATTTCTCTTGCATATGTGCCTAGAATTAAAATTACTGAATCATATAGGTGTACTTGGGATAAGGTAATACTATATTTGAGGAACCACTAACATCTTTTCCACTGTGCCACTCCATTTTACAATCCTATTAGCGTTCTATGAAATTTCTAATAACCTCAACCACGGTATCCACTGTGTTTCTGAGTTTTAGCCATTCTAGTGGGAATGAACTAGTATTTCCTCATGGTTTTTGTTTGCATCTCCCTAATGACTACTGATATTGACTATCTTTTTGTAGGCTTAGGGACATCAGTATATCTGTGTGGAAACATGTCCATTCATATCATTTGCCTGTTTTGTAGTTGATGTGTAAAAGTTCTCTGAAACTCTTTGGAACTTCTGGATACTAGACTTT